>OX463759.1:19737176-19936324 GCA_949824845.1 Rhingia rostrata | reverse complement strand
AAATGGTTTTACAAATTTATTGGACTCTTCTTAGGAATGTGTTCATGCTTTGGCGAATTCGGGCTTACCTGTTGACAAGTGGGACAACATTTTGATTTATCTTTTGTTTTAAAAGCTGCTATCTTTTACGCAAATACTTTGGGAAGTGCGCCTTGGTAGTTCAAGAGAGTTGCCAACCATGATGCAATTTAATGATTTTCTGGAGACTAGGTTAAGAACACTTGAAGTAGTTGCCCAGCAAGAAAATAAACCGTATGCGAAGCGCTGGACGAAGTCCGAAGTGAAGAAAGTGTATCATACCAACACGCAGGAAAATCAAAACTTTCAATGCAAGGTGTGTCACCAAGGTCAGCACTCTCTTAGGAAACGTAAACGTTTTCGTAGCATGGATACATCACAGCGTCTTCAAAAACTCCGCCAAATGAAAGTTTGTGACACCTGACTCGCATAGAGTCATTCATCACGTTAATATCCTAGTGTTAAGAGCTGCTTCTATTATGGTCAAAGGCATCACACGCTCAGAAAGGCACAGTCAAGACAGTCAGTGAATACTTATATGCAGACACATCAACAGCATATTCCAGCTAATATGCAAGCGTTGCAGGGTTCTGTTAATGTCAATGCACCTACTCTCCATTCGTTTAGCGAGCAAGCCACAACTAGTAGGAATGCATCGGCATGTCATACAGCCCAGGTATACCAAAACACTCAGGTATTACTATCTACAGCAGTTGTAAGAGTACGATCAGGTTGCACACCTTACGTGCTGTTTTGGTAAACGATATTTTGTTGGGGTGTGTGATTTGTTGTTGTATGATGGTTTAGATTAATTGTCTGTGTAATTAAAGAAATATGTTAAATGTATAAATATAATGTTTAATGTAATGTATTGAATGTTAAGTGTATAATGTAGTGTGTTTAATATATCTGTTATCTGTTTGTTACCAACGTCTTTACTGTTTGAGTATCCAAATAAGAAGAAAGAAAAAATGTCTTGTTGTAATCTAACGCGGTTACAAAATTGACTCAAACGAACAATTAAAGAAACAAAAAAAAGAGAATTACAGTAAATATTTAACAGGACAATTGGTTAATTGAGTGACAATAAATAGGGTAAATGACTAACGTTTAATAATGGAAACTAATAAAAAACGTAAACAGAGACGCTTTACAATAAGTAAGAAAACATTTAAAATGCATTGAATTCTTAACATACAGCTCCCCCCCTGGAAGACTAGGGCTTTCAGAAGATGGAAGTGTGGTCAGTTTTACGATTGGTCGTATGTATTCTCCAGTTTGGGTGGTTATGGTGGCGAGTCTAACACGATTATCTGCGCCTGTATGCATGATTTTAATGCGTCCAAGTATCCATTTTGCTGGTGGGAGATTTGAATCCTTTAGCAGAACCACATCGCCAACTGCCAGGTCCGTCTTTGGATTTTGCCATTTTGGCCGTTGCTGGAGTGATGTAAATACTCAGCATGCCACCGCTTCCAGAACCCTTGTTTAAGTTTCTGTAAAAGACACCAATTAATAAATGGACAAACTTTATCAACATATATGTATATCAGGACGAGGAACAGCTGTATATGGTTCACGATCAAAAAGTCAGCAAAGTGTACATCTCCTCGTACGTCAATCGATGGTCGTTGATAACTGGCTTTAGATGAAATTTCTTGGATTTTACTCCGGCCTCCCACAAACACCGAAATGAGGGGCAGAAGGCGGAATAAACTTCCATGCAATGCTATCCTTTGAGAGGTGGTCTGATACAATATCATTGTGCTGCTGGCTCAGCAGAAGCTGGAACATTTCGTCGAGATTTCGCTTGGCACCATGGAAATTCGTTCCATTGTCATTCCATATCTCTGAAGGTTTGCCCGAGGGGAAGTAATCAATATTTTTGCGTGCTCCTAGACTACAGAATACACAAAAATACACGGAATACTGTATTCAATGTGTGATTTCATAATGAATACATGTGAATACACGAGAATACATGCGAATACGCGTAAATTAACTAGAATACATCAGATACACGTGAATATACGTGAATATACGTGAATACACGTGACTACACTTGAATACATTTGAATACAAATGCACAAATTTAAACACACTTGTTTTGAAATCTTCATTTTTTAGCAATGCATGTCGGTTATCCAGTTATCGAGCCATTTATTTCATGCAGAAGATCGTTTACTAATCGTCAGCAAAACTTGATGATATGGCATACAGACAACTTAAACTGTACAAACGATAACAACTGACATTATAATCTTAATTGCCATCGCCATTATTATACATTAGATGGGACCATTCTCACAATAGATCCAAACAACAAATCAAATTCAATCAAAATTCCCTTAGCATATTTTATTGAAGCACATCCTTTTAAAATTGAATCGAAGACCACTGAGTAAGGTTAAGGCGAAGAATATATCTTAACACATAATCAATTTTTTTTTATATCTAATTTTGCTGGCATCGGCATAAGCTTTCTCAACATTGACACATTTTTTACTCTGTTTTGTATTGAAAAACTTTGTGATAGGCTGATTTATTTGTTCTTTGGAATTGGAAGATTGGATTGCATCGTGCTTTGCAACATGCCTAACAAAATTTGAAATAATCCACCTTTTACACTGGTTTTTTAAGTCTTGTACATTAATAGAAACGGGTTTGAAATAAATCCAGCAGCTGACTGCGGCGTGAGGAAGATCATCGGGATCCAAATAAACTTTGATTTCCAATTTATTTTTGTCAAAGTCAAGCGAGTTTTTTTTTGTTGACATAAATTGGGAAATCAAATCTGCTATTTTATTTTTGGATATTGAACGCATATTTTCCGGATTGGTCTCGGAATTGCGGCAGCGGAATAAGGGAGTATATCAAGCTTGTGCTCGAGCTTCCGCTTTTTCAATCCAACGAATTTTGAGTCCGAGTTTTCTCGCTGTTTAATAATTGCTTGGCAACAAGCTTTTGTAGGAAAACGCACACAAAAGTGGGCTTGGGTTAAAATGATCAAGGGACAAAATGTTTATTATATTATTGTGGAAATATTTGCATCAAAAGTTTTTTTTTCGACTTTTTAAAATTTGGACAAAAACCGTTTTTTGCTAAAAATATATTTAACATATTTCTCTCGATTTAAAAGATTTAATAAATTATAAAGTTAATGTAATAAAATTATTTTAAATAATTTATTAGAAATAAGGTTTGTCTAAATATGTAGCTCAGACACTATTTTGAAATTCCTTATGGTTTGGCCTAAAACAATGTTTTTCTACAAGGGGGCGTGGCAGTGGGCGGATTTCAAAAATGTTTACACTTGTTTTGCTTCGTCGACCCGAGAGTCTTTATACCAAATTTCAACACTCTAGCTCAAAATTTAAGGCCAAAAATCGGTGACACACAGACGGACGGACGGATGGGCGGACAGACAGACATGGCTTAATCGACTCAGCTAGCGATTCTGAGTCGATCCATATACTTTGAGGTATATGTATCGAAATTATTTCTCTATGTTACAAACTTAATGTCAAAACTAATACACCCCTATGGGATAGGGTATAAAAACTTGCATCATTAACGAACGAACGAACACTTACATTTCAGGTTTCGTTGCAAACGCTCCAACACAAACCGAATATTCTTCCTCCGATAGAATGGTCGGAAAACAGTGCGCACCGAGTTTTCCATCTCGCTTATGTCTTCGGATGTGATTTGTGCGATTGTAATTGTGCTTTCAGAACCATTTAGTTTGAAAATTAATTTAATGTTCTCTGGTACACACCCAATTTCTTTTTCTATGTCATCCCAGACATTTTCTTTTTTCTTTTCCATTTGTCACTTATCACTGATATTTTTAGGTAGACTTAGATAGGTACTATCCCCAAATTAAATTGATTTAAATCGTTTTTCAAATAACTCGTACGGCTACGCGCAATAAGCGGGAATATACTTGACATTTGTTTATTTTGATTAAGAAAATGACATATACGTCAACGACAAGCATTATGCAAGAAGGACTGTGCGATATTAATACGAACGCACAGTTCTGACGTCATTGCGACCTTAATAAAGAGACATAAAAATTAATATGCGAATACGTGATTACACTAAAAATACGCTGACTATACATTGAATACGCGTGAATACTTGTGAATACACTTGAATACATTGTGAATACACGTGAATACACTTAAATACATGCGAATACGTAAGAATACACGTGAATACATATGAATACGTGAGAATACATGCGAATACGTTTGAATACACATGAATACGTACAGAAAAGTTCCTTGAATACACTGATTACTTCCCCCTCGGTTTGCCCCGACGCGATGCAACACGATCGAGACCTGCGAGGAAGCTGAAGAAGAAAGATCGCTCACTAGTTCCAAATGAATGGCCTTTGTTGTGAAGCATACGACAGCGCTATATATGCTTTCACAAACTTTGGGTTCCGTCCCCTGGCCAATCTCAAAGTTATAGGACCGGCGTAGTCCACTCCAACCTTGCGCAATGGACGCGAAAATTGTACACGTTCCGCAGGTAAATTACCCTTGAGCTGTTCCGAGTTTGTTTTTCGATACCGAAATCAGGATACGCATTCTTGTACGACCTTACGAAGGAGAGTGCGGCTACCGATTATAAAATATTCCTGTCGTAGGAGAGCAAACATTTGCGATGCACCCGCGTGTAAATGCCGATAATGAATATGTTCGGCAATAAGTTTTGTGAATCGATTGTTTTTTGCGAGTATGATGGGATGTTTGGTAGAATATCGAACGTTGGATTCTTGGATACGACCACGGCGCGAAGGACTCCGTCAGTATCCAAAAAAGGGTTTAGTGGTGTCAATTTATTTCCTTTTTTAAGCACTTCACCTTTTAAAATCGCGTTTATTTCATTAAGAAAATGTTGAGACTGGTGAAACTTAATTAGTTTTGTCTTTGCTGTAGGTAGCTCACTGGTAGTTAACCAGTTCACTTGTCTTAGGGAAGAAGCCACGCGCGAATTATGTATAAAACGATATATAAAAGACAGTCTGCGAATTCAATAATGTTATTAGTTACCACTTTTGATACTAGCACTTGAGCCGACCGGGTTTTTCGCTCTTCGAAATGTTCGCTTGGGATGTCGGAAACCGAATAGTTCGTATTGGGCCATTGACCTCGTTTTTGGCTTAGCCAATATGGTCCGAACCACCATAGTTCATTTTGAATTAAATGAGTAGGTAGAATGCCACGGGAGGCGCAGTCAGCAGGGTTTTGTTGCGACCTTACATGATTCCAGGAATTCCTTGGTATAACCGACAAGATCTCAGATGTTCTGTTTGCAACAAATACTGATCACCTCTTTGGCAATGACGAAAGCCAATGAAGCACGATTTTTGAGTCAGTCCATGCGAATACTTGTATTTCTTTATCCTGCAAAGAAATTTTAAGTGTTTTTATCAAGCGTGATAATAGGACTGCTCCACAAACTTCGAGGCGGGGGAGCGAAACGACCTTAATAGGGCGACCCTACTTTTAGCAGCGACGATTGAGCAATGTACGTTGCCAGTCCCGTCGACACTTCTGCAGTATACGACTGCCGCGTAAGCATCAAGTGATGCGTCACAGAACCCGTGAAATTCCAAGTGTTGAGTTGATGTCCACATGGTCCTTAGTACGCTCAGGGATTCTAATGTAGGAAGCTCATCACGAATGGATCGCCAGAGATTCGAGTGTTGTAGAGAGATTTCATCGTCCCATTTGTATTTACTGCGCCAAAGTTCCTGAAAGATGATTTTGACACCTACAATCACTGGACTAAGAAATCCAAGAGGATCGAATATCCTGGAAGACGCTGATAATATCCTACGTTTTGTCAATGGTATATGAAAACGAGTCCTTTGCTGGTGACCATTGCAGTCCAAGTAGTTTCACAGAGTTGTGGTCTTCAAACTCCTTTGGGGACAATTCACGCTGATCTTCGGGTAAGCTGAGTAGCAATGGCCAACAGTTTGTAGTCCACTTCCGAAGATTGAAGCCACCAGATTTTAGCAATGCAATCAGCTCCAGACGAAGTGACGTTAACTCTTCAACCGAGTCTTCACCGGTCATTACATCGTCAACGTAGAAGTCGTTTAACAAAACTTCTGCCGCGCGGGGATACGAGTCCTTTGAATCAAGTGCTAATTGCAAAAGAGTGCGTACAGCTTGAAATGTTGCACAAGCAGTACCATAGGTGACTGTTAAAAGGCGGTAGGTTTTCAAGGGCAGGTCAGTTGATTTTCTCCAAAGGATCCTTTGGAAGTCATTATGTTTCCTCGAAACCAGAATCTGGCGAAACATTTTTTCTATGTCGCCGGAAATGGTATACCGATGGCGCCGAAAACGAAGACAAATAGAAAACAGGTCACGCTGATACGTTTGACCTACTAAGAGGGCCTTGTTCAGAGATTGTCTAGTGTCATTCTCAGCTGATCCATCGAAAACAACACGAACTTTTGTTGTAGAACTGTCACTCTTAATGACCGTATGGTGTGGGAGATAGTAGCATTTACTAGCCGGGAGATCAATTTTACTATAGGGAACTTCTTCCATATGACCTAATCGCAAATATTCGTCCATAAACCTTGTATATTCGTCTTTCAAGTAGTGATTGGTTTGGAGTCTGCGTTCAATGGATTGAAAACGCTGTAGGGTAATTTTCCTGCTGTTTCCAAAATCGATTGTTTCATTCGATTTGAAAGGAAGTTCGACTATGTACCTGCCGTCGGGTAGTCTAGAGTGGGTTTTGGTGTAGATGTCTTCCGCTTGTTGATCTTCTACAGATAAACTAGGTTCATGTTGAATCTCTTCAAGTCGCCAAAAGCGCTCGAGATCAAATGATTGATCAGGTCCTAGTTGAGTACAGAAAGAATCTACCTTATCACCCTTCGAAAATGTGTTCTTGGCCATATTACCACAAACGACCCAACCGAAAATCGTTGATATGAGGTCAGGTACTCCTTGCTTTCCAATTATCGCAGAACCGTTGAATATGCTAAATACCGTGTCAGCACCGATGAGTATGTCAATATGTCCTGGTATATTGAATTTGGGATCTGCTAACGTAAACGAGGAGAAATTGGTATTGGTCGTGATGGTAGCTTCAGAAGCAGGTACAAAGGAAGTGAGTTTGGAGACTATGTAGCAGTCAACTTCAATAGAAACAGGTGCAAAACGAGAAGAAAGTTTAATGGTTATGATTCCATTAGTGATACCTGCTGCCGTAGACCCAACACCCATGATAGGAATGCGAGCGTTTTTGCGATTTAGGGCCAAGCGTTGAACTCTCTGTTCAGTTATAAACGAAACCTGGGATCCTGAGTCTAGCAACAACCGAATGTTTTGAGTATTTCCTTGCTTATCAGAAGTCAATACCACAGCAGTAGGTAAAATAGTTTGAATTAATCGATTGGGATAATCCGAAATGCCGTCCCTCATTACTGATGAGCAAAGCAAAGGGTTTGAATTTGTTGCAGCTAGCGCACTGGCAGATGTTTTGGGGGTGTTAGAGATGTTTGATGAACTTGTCGAAGAGGTGGTGGAATGGTTTGAAGAAGTTGTTGGGATGGTCAAGTTATTTGTAGCGGAATTCCTGATCACCGAATTCGAAGACGAAAGTTGAGTTTGAGAAAAATGAGATTGTATAATGGCGTGAGTTACATGATCTGCATCGGAAATTCGATCGACACTTATTTGATGAGTGGCCTGAACGCAAGCAGTTAAAGCATAGCGAATTTTCTTTAACAAAAACCCGACGCGCGTTAACATCGAGTGATAGAAATCTTTCACATTTGGCTAGTATATGATCGGCTTTGCAATTAGGACACTGTTGAGTGGATTCCGCGAAGTGGCTGTGTATTGGTTTTGGAGTTTTACTACGAGACTGATTGGAACGAGAAAGAGAGTGGCCAGATTCTAATGCTTCACAACGATTATCTAAGAATGTTAATGATTCTTCTATGGTACAATCGTCCCTAGATCCTACTTCTTCGTCCCAAGCTTGGCGAGTGTCACTGTCTAACTTCTGCAGCAAAAGATAAACTACCCAAGGATCGCGACCTTTGGCTCCCAATGCCTTCAAACCACGAATTGCTTCATCGGCACTGTCGGTAATTTTTCGCAGAGATTGAACACCGTTTGTTGCACTAGGAAGAGAGAGAAATGATTGAATGTGCGCTTGAATTATTAAGCCAGACCGATCTTATCTCTTCTCTTACCGTTCCCAAGCATCGATGTTGTTGGGATCCTAAACGGTTATATGGCGAACTAAGTCTGCAGCTGCTCCTCGCAAGAACGTAGTTGTCAAATTTGCTTTTGAGTCTATGCAACCGATAAAAAGATCCCTCTAGCAAGGCCATTCTTTGTAATCGCCAGAAAATATTGGGACGGAAAGTGTTAGCAAGCAAATTGAGGCGGATTCTTTTCTTGGTTTATTTAGGGTTTCCAGAAAAGAAGTCTCTTGGCTTACTAATTTGTCAATATCAGCTTCGTTGACCTCCGAAGTATTCACTTTTGTTGTCGTATTCACCATTGCTCTATCGCGAATTAGCTTGGTTAGACTCGATTGTGCGAAGACATATTTGGTCTCATATTCACTAAACTCGGGCTCAGGATCAACAAATCCATCTACCTCCGAAAACGATAAGAGCCTTTCATGGACCAACTCGAATTGTGACCACGATTCTTCTAACTTTCGTACTCGAATCTCCTAAAGTTCTAATGAAACCTTTTCATCAACACTATCCGCGAAAGATACTGTCTTTGATAGGCAACCTTTGATATGACCGCGTTTGGCTTTAATTTCATTCATTTCGAGATTTTATTCCAAACTACGAACTAAAGATTTATATATATTTCGTAAATAATTGTTTACGCACGACGAGAATGTATTTGGAGATTGTTCACAAATAAAAATTATGCCACGCGTCTTAATTGCCGATAGTATAAACTCGCACAGTATAATTAAAAAGCATGAAATGATAATTTCAACAAAATGCACTGAATCAATTTATTTGGCTACGAAGGACCATTATGCTTTGGTAAACGATATTTTGTTAGGGTGTGTGATTTTTTGTTGTATGATGGTTTAGATTAATTGTCTGTGTAATTAAAGAAATATATTAAATGTATGAATATAATGTTTAATGTAATGTATTGAATGTTAAGTGTATAATATAGTGTGATTAATATATCTGTTATCTGTATGTTACCAACGTCTTTACTGTTTGAGGATCCAAAAAAGAAAGAAAAGAAATGTCTTGTGGTAATCTAACGCGGTTACAAAATTGACTCAAACGGAACAATTAAAGAAAACGAAAAAGAGAGAATTTAGCGACGATATATCTTGTCGTTGGGTCGGTGCTGGCATGCAAGTTCCCTCTATAGCTCGTCGGTGGGTGTGGGACTTGACCCTTTTTAAATCACAACAACAAAAATTTCCATGCCAGTCTTCTACGTCTAGGTGTGATGACGCTTGCGAGAAATGTTCCTACCCTCCCTACCATGGTTATTTTACTCGCCTCAATAACCCCGTATGTTGCCTTCCTTCACTTCCTAATTTTTTGCCGCCATTATCGCCCTTCCCTATTTTAATATCCTCATCCTTTACTGCTCCCGTTTAGTTCAAACACATCTTTTTATCTTTTGAGTTTATATTCTCATTAACAATTTTATTAAAATGTATTGTAGCATACTATTGACTCCAAATCTTTCATATAAAACTATTTGACTTTAAATTAAAAAGAAGTATATTGACAAAAAAATGTACGAAAATTTTAAATTGACAAAAAAAAAACAAAAAAAATTGACGAAGAGACGGTAAAAACGATATATGCTTTTGCATCAAGCAATAAGACACGTCATCTATATGTATGTGTATAACATCTATATAGGCAATTGGATTTGAGGACACTTCTTATTTGTACACTATTTATATATATATAAAAATTAATAAAGTCCTTTCTTGAAAGACTCACCGGTTTATTTTATTGGTACCTTTGTAGTTCTGCAACGTTGATCCAATGGCCACTGCATCCACTGCTGCACCTTGTACCTATAGCGATTTTCACTCGCGAAAATTTCAAATTAATTAATTTTTATATAACGGGTGATTTTTTAAGAGGTTTAGAACTTTTTTTAAAAAAAAAACACAAAAAATTCAAAAAAATGAATGAAATATTTATTTGAATCGATAGTTTGAACCTTGCAATTTAATGTTTAAAGATAATTTCATGCAAATGTTGACCGCGGCTGCGTCTCAGGTAGCCCATCCGCTGAGTCCAATTTTGGCATACTCTTTCACACATATCGGCCGGTATCTCACGAATGAATGCATGGATGTTGGCTTCCAGTGCGTCAATCGATGCGGGCTTGTCCCTATAGACATTAGCCTTGACATACCCCCACAAAAAATAATCTAATGGTGTCAAATCGCACGATCTAGGCGGCCAATTGACCGGCCCGAAACGTGAAATTAACTGTTCACCAAACTCGCCTCGCAATTGCGCCATTGTTTCGCGTGCTGTGTGGCATGTGGCACCGTCATGTCACATATCATGCAAGTCAAGAACTTCCATTTCTTTGAAGAAATATGGCCAAATAATGCCGTCGGCCCATAAACCGCCGATAATTAATTTCATATTAAATAATTTTTATATAACGGGTGATTTTTTAAGAGGTTTAGAACTTTTTAAAAAAAAAAAACACAAAAAATTCAAAAAAATGAATGAAATATTTATTTGAATCGATAGTTTGAACCTTGCAATTTAATGTTTAAAGATAATTTCATGCAAATGTTGACCGCGGCTGCGTCTCAGGTAGCCCATCCGCTGAGTCCAATTTTGGCATACTCTTTCACACATATCGGCCGGTATCTCACGAATGAATGCATGGATGTTGGCTTCCAGTGCGTCAATCGATGCGGGCTTGTCCCTATAGACATTAGCCTTGACATACCCCCACAAAAAATAATCTAATGGTGTCAAATCGCACGATCTAGGCGGCCAATTGACCGGCCCGAAACGTGAAATTAACTGTTCACCAAACTCGCCTCGCAATTGCGCCATTGTTTCGCGTGCTGTGTGGCATGTGGCACCGTCATGTCGAAACCACATATCATGAAAGTCAAGAACTTCCATTTCTTTGAAGAAATATGGCCAAATAATGCCGTCGGCCCATAAACCGCCGATAATTAATTTCAAATTAATTAATTTTTATATAACGGGTGATTTTTTAAGAGGCTTAGAACTTTTTTTAAAAAAAAAAACACAAAAAATTCAAAAAAATGAATGAAATATTTATTTGAATCGATAGTTTGAACCTTGCAATTTAATGTTTAAAGATAATTTCATGCAAATGTTGACCGCGGCTGCGTCTCAGGTAGCCCATCCGCTGAGTCCAATTTTGGCATACTCTTTCACACATATCGGCCGGTATCTCACGAATGAATGCATGGATGTTGGCTTCCAGTGCGTCAATCGATGCGGGCTTGTCCCTATAGACATTAGCCTTGACATACCCCCACAAAAAATAATCTAATGGTGTCAAATCGCACGATCTAGGCGGCCAATTGACCGGCCCGAAACGTGAAATTAACTGTTCACCAAACTCGCCTCGCAATTGCGCCATTGTTTCGCGTGCTGTGTGGCATGTATGTCATGTCGAAACCACATATCATGCAAGTCAAGAACTTCCATTTCTTTGAAGAAATATGGCCAAATAATGCCGTCGGCCCATAAACCGCACCAAACAGTGGCTTTTTCGGGATGCATTGGTAGCTGTTGCAATGCTTCTGGCTGACCTTCACTCCAAATGCGGCAATTTTGCTTATTTACGTACCCATTCAACCAAAAATGAGCCTCATCACTGAACACAATTTTTCGATAAAAAAGCGGATCCTCGGCCAGCTTTCCAAGAGCCCATTCACCAAAAATTCGGCGTTGTGGTAGGTCGGCTGGCTTTAGTTCTTGCACCAGCTGTATCTTAAAAGGCTTTACGCCCAAATCCTTCCGCAAAATTTTCCACGTAGTGCTGTAACAAAGGCCTAACTGCTGGGAACGGCGCCGAATCGACAGTTCGCGGTCTTCTGTCACACTAGCTGATACGGCCGCAATATTTTCTTCACTACGCACAGTACGTAAACGTGTTGGTGGTTTAATGTCCAACAAAGTAAATTTGGTGCGAAATTTGGTCACAATCTTCCGAATAGACTGCTCAGAAGGTCGAGAATGCCGATCATAAAATGGAAGCAGCGCGCGATGAACATTTTGTACCGAGCACGAATTTTGATAGTAAAATTCAATAATTTGCAAGCGTTGTTCATTTGTAAGACGATCCATGGTTAAATTGCAAACCAAACTGAAGCTGTTTGACATTGACACAAGGTACTAAACACACGTCAGCTGTCAAAACCAGTGTTGCCAAAACCAAACCAGCTAAAAAATCACCCGTTATATATATGTTATATTTATGTCCTTTACCTTTTTCAAGTACAAAATTATTTTATTACCTTTTCTTCGTTAGATTTTCTGTTATATTAATTGCCACTATTTAATAAACATTGAATTTGAATTAAAAAAAAATGTATTATTGGGTGGTGGGTGATTGGGTTTCGAACCCAAGCTCGCTGCGTGCCAATCCGCGCTTTAGCGCACTCGGGCAATCCGGGTATTGGGGGTACTGCTCCCCAGAAGTAAACCTAAATGTTCTCTTTTTAAAAAATGTATTTTAATTCGAGGAACTCGAATTTATGCGTCTTCAGTAAACACTTCTGGGCAATTTTATTTCCACTATGTTTGTGGGTTTTAATCCTCAGGATTGTTTTCACACAATATGGCGGACTGTGTAAAAAAAAAAACACTTTTTAAATTAAACGTACTGTCACTATAAAAATGTATGTACCTGAACTAATCAGTTTCTCAATTTGTATATGTTTTTGTGTTTTTTTGTATTTAAATGTAAAATTGTGTGTATTTTGTATGTTTGAAATTCACTTTGCGAATTTGCAGTTTATTTGCACTTAAGAGTTTTTTTTTATGTGTTCTTTGTGTGTCTCCACTTGTACGTCCACTGTACTATGATCTGGTTAAAAGTACAGAACTATTTGGCCGTTAATCTTTCGGCAATTTCATTCCGTTTTTTTGTAATGGAAAGCTTGGCTTTCTGGAATATGATTTCATAACAACAAATGACAAGTACAAATTCGAAACTGATAGAGTCTCGAACATTTGTGACACGACAGATCACAATAGCTACTTTAGTTCTGTAACAAGAATTACAGTAAATATTTAACAGAACAATTGGTTAATTGAGTGACAATAAATAGGGTAAATGACTAACGTTTAATAATGGAAACTAATAAAAAACTAAAACAGAGACGTTTTACAATAAGTAAGAAAACATATAAAATGCGTTGAATTCTTAACAAATGTGATTAGTATTCCGATTAACAAGGGTATTTAATTTTATTGGTTGATTATTATTGTTAAAATTAAAGTTATTTGGTCTTAAATTATTGTTAGTATAATTATAATTATTTCGAGGTAAATTGTAAACAGGGTGATTCGAATTATTTGGATAAAAGTAATTACCATAATAATTTGGGTTTATGGGTCTTTGGGGAATGTTTTGGTAATGTGTGATTTGTCTTGGAGAATTGTTATTTGTTCTATTATACAATTGGGATTGCATGGGACCTAAGAATTGAGGTGGTTTAACTTGTTTTCTAAAATATTGTTGAGTGGGTTCGGTTTTCATATAAAATATATTCTGTTCCTTAATACAATAGGAGAGAGCTAGTGCTAGGTTTTCAGGTTGCATGGCTCTTATGCTGGACCCAAATGGTTCTCTAAGTCCTGTTAAGTTTGCACATTTCTGCAAAGAGTTCTTTCTTTGCTTTGATTACATTAAAGTCGGTTTCATGAATCAAAATATTATTGTAAAGATATAATTGAATCTCAACTACTTCGCTGTAGTAAGATTCTACGGTTGTATATCCTTGTTTTAATGAGTGTAAGTCCTTAATTAGTGAAGTCTCAGTCCTTTTGTCGGAGAAATGTAAAATTAAGTTTGTTTTTATACTGTCCCAATTTAATGTTGTTCCGTACATGTTTAATACTTCATTCGCATCGCCTTCGATCTTGTTTCTAATGACACGAAGTAGTATTTGTCCATGTGCAGATTCATCGAAAGGTTTAATATGTAGAAGGATTTCGGGAAAAAATTCGTACAGCAATCTGGGATTGCCGTCAAATTTGGGTAGGTCTTTAATTGCATCCGGGATTCTAAGAAAGCTTAAGGTATCATTAACATTTTGGTTCGAGAGATGCACAGATGTTGTTGCTGGTCCCAAAGTGGGTAAATTTTGTTGTATAGACATATCGAAATTGTTGATATTTGGCAGGCTTTGGTGGGGAAAACTTGAAATTAAATTTTCGGTATGTGGATTAACTTCTTCTGGGATATTACCTAAGCTCTTAAATAAGTTCTTGGGATATGGGAAAAAGGATTTCCTTTTTGTTTGAGTTGGTAACATTAATTTTGTGGTATTATTATTATGTATTTTTTTTTTATATTTAATCTAAAAACAAGGCATTCCAATATTTTGACTTACATGTACCCAATTAGTAATATCAGGTAGTATATAATCATATTCTGCTGGTTTTCGTTCCAGTTTTTCTCGTTGGCTGCTGCCAAATATTCCTGATTATTTGCACTTATTTAGAGTTCTCTACATTATTTTATTGATTATTTATGTACTGTCAATATACTCTTGTCACTACACTTTTTTTTATTATCATTATTATGTTGTAATGTCAATGTCTTGTCACTACACTTTTTTTTTGTTTTGTTTTGTAGGTTCTAGTGTTAAAGGAATTGAAATTCCACGATGCGAACAAAATTTTTTTATGAGTGCCACTGCTACCAAGAAACCGTTGGTATTAACACTTCCCGATGAACCTTCGTTGGTTGTTACGACACGTAGAAAAAATAATTTTAATAAGTTACTTTATCAGTAAACCGGTAAACCGCTGATTAATTTTAGTGACTTAATAACGTTTACATCGACACTAGACTACCCGACTGCGCCAGTTATATTTATAACATTAGTTTACTTATTTTTATTACTCTTCTACATCGATCTTAAGACTGAATTACAATTTTATTTTTCATGCTATTTATAATGATTTTAATTTCGGCGGAAATGTTCCAGACATAATTCTTAGAATTTACATTGTGAAAATAATTATTGGAATCTGCTTAGTAATTAATCGTGAAATTGAATATGTTGGCAATATGGAATATGGAAATATGCTTAGTGTGCATTTTATACATTATGCTACTTATGACTATTTAGGCTATGCTGTAATTAGGTTGTTGTTGTAATTCGCACGCACCTTTCAAGACTTTACTGAGGTAAAATCCGAGCAAACGAGAAGCGGACGAAACAAACACGACCACGATCAACACAAAACTAAGTGTCAAATGTTTAATGTAAATGAGCAATACAATGCACTCACTCTTTCTAATGCCAATTCAATTACAAATCGGTTTTCGCATAACTAATAGAAAAGCAGTCAAGAGAAAGAAAGAAAAAGTGCATTGTATGAGTATTGCCTCTAACCCTTACGATAAATATGGGGCATTATTAGGTATAATGACATTGACATTGACATTACGGTAATTCGCACATGAATGCATCGAACTACAAACACATAACAGCACTGGCGACTGAGGCCATCGGCTGGGACAGATGAAGACATTAATACAACAGAGAGAGACAGATAGATAGATAGAAGAAAAGACATATAAATTAAACCTAAGTGGCACAGAGGAGGAGACATAGATTTATATTGTCTCATATTATCGCACAGGTGGCCTCAGATAAGCTGGCAATTTTCGTAGAAAACAAATGCTGCCGAAGCTGGGGCTTGAACCCGCAGCGTTTGGCTTAGCAGTCAACTACGCATTCCTCTGAGCCATGGCCACCTGCGCAGGTATAATGTAAAACACACACACAAATGTAAGCACAACAGTTCTCATGAAGCAGCAAAAAATTGTTAATACAAGCTGTAAATCAAGTTGAAAGTTTACTAACCAGGAACGTTACAAAAAATGAAACGCAGTATGGTGAAACTATAGTAGCGTTTGACGGCAAGGCTTCATGGGAACTGATGTGAAGAAACTGAACTCACTTGCATTTATACAATCGTATTGCAAACACCAATAAAATTTATAACGAGAACATGTCGAGTTTTTATCGCGCATCTAAAACGTTAAGGTCAATTCCAAGTCATCAACTTGAGAAAATTATTTCTGAGTTCATCTCGATTCAGAATATGGTCTTTCGAGCCTTTAAATAAGAATCAATTGTGCTTAAAACAAGTGAAAGTGAATATAAAGTGGAAAGCTTTATTCCACCAACATTACAAAAAACGAACCAAGAAGTGTTGTGAAGCTATCCTATCAACGACGGACAGTCTATCGGCAACTGTAACTTATAGTCTCCGATACTGAAGTTGCAGTTGCAAAAGCAAACCAAGGTAGGAATTTCCATCCTATAATAAGCTTTTGTTTTTTTGCTGAATTAAAATATAAAAAAATAGTTTTGTGCTTCAATACTGAAACCGAACGAGTGAACGTATCCTGCATCCAACGGATTCATTGTCATACATCCATAGTAAAGTGGTGCAACTAAAATCAAGTAAATCTGTAAGAAAGCGATTACATACTGAAACATCGTCATCAATCACAGCCAGGATCTGTGCAACGCCAAGCCTTCTGCAACTGTAACTCATAGTCACCGACACTGAAGTTGCAGTTGCAAAAGCAAACCAAGGTAGGAATTATTTCCTCTAATAAGCCATTGCTTTTTGCTAAAATAAAACTTAAAAAAAACATTTTCATGCCATAATAATCATATAAAACGAGTCAACGATTTCCACATCCAACGGATTGTTAGCGGTACAGCGACCATAAGCAGTAGAACGATCTGAAAGCGGTATAACGTGTTCCACATCCAACGGATTGTTAGCGGTACAGCGACTATAAGCCGTAGGACGATCTGAAAGCTGTATAACGGCCTGCAAGTGGAATTTTAACTGTCAACATGCACTGCAAGGAACTGTGCGACGCCAAGTCTTCTGCAACTGTAACTAGTAGTCAACCACAGATACTGAAGTTACAGTTGCAAAAGCAATTTAAGGTAGTTATTTATATAATTTTATTACACCTTTTTTTGCAAATTAATACCTTTATAATATACCTATATCTGTCACAAATTCAAATTAAATTAATTATAAGTGCTAGTGATAAATCTAACACAAATTCAAATTAAATTAATAATAAGTGCTAGTGATAGAATAAAATCATGTCGAAACTGTGCAAGTCTGTCGAAAGACAAGATCATGTTCTTGAAAAACTGACCGCGGATTTAGCAGAGTATCATCGAAATCGAAGCTCGCAAATCAAGGTTCTATGTAAATGCGTGTTTAACAGAACTTGATGGAACTTTTAGATCTGCTAAGAATCTTAATACAACAATTATTAGTATTGCGGCGGATCCGCTAAAAGATAAATATTTGGCTGATGAAATATATGCAAAAATCAAGCGTATATTTCTCCAATTTAGTGGCACGCTTCACGATGACATTAATATATATTCTCGCATGAAAACCAAAACAGTGCAAATCTTGATATATCGCGATTAAACGATATTCGTCTTCCGCGAATTAACATTAAGCCATTTTCCGGCAAACCCGAAGACTGGATTGTATTTCATAACGTATTTGAAAATTTAATAGATCAAAACCACGATCTATCGGAAATTCAAAAACTCCAGTTCCTAAAATCATCTTTATGTGAAAAACCTAGAGATTTAATCTCACATCTTCCAATCGATGGCAAAAGTTATGCATCGGCTTGGGAAATCATTAATTATAGGTTTCAAAACAAAAGAAAATTAGTCAACACACAACTGAAGATTTTATTAGAGCAGCCAAAAATCAATTTTGAATCTGCTGACAGTTTAAAATCATTGTACGACACAAGTAATCAGTGTATCCATGCTCTCTCTAATCTGGAAATAAACATTGAATCCTGGGACCCCATTCTGATATACATCACGTATCAGAAACTCCCAAAACTAACACAAAAAGATTGGGAGACAAAGTTAGGCACGTCAAGGAGTCTTCCGAAATGGAAAACATTTTTAGCGTTTATCGAAGGCAGATTTAGTTCCCTCGAAAACTACATGGAATCAAATACAATTGCCAAACAATCATTAACATCGACATTTCGAAAATCACCTTCATTAGATTATCACTTAAAAACAAAAAATGAAAACAAACATTTTCGTTGTCGTCTATGCAATTTATTTATTTACTAGCTTCAAATAGCTAATTATATCGTATACATGTTTGCATTACAGTTTTTTTTTTTTATATGTACAAGTTGTAAAATAGCAACTAGTGAAAACAAAGATGAAAAAAACGTATACAATTAAGAGGGAATGTTTTTTTGTCTTGAAAAGGCGATAGCTTCTTTTTTAAATAAATTAATATTTGGTTTATTTTTAGCCTCATCCTTCATTTCATTAAATAATTTAAATCCTTTATAAATAAGAGAGTTTTGCGTGTTACTAGTCCTTAGGAAAGGAAGTCTAAAATTATTAACATTTCTTAGGTTGTATGGCTGAACATCACGAAAATATTGAACATAACTTAACAAATATTTAGGCATCATTTTATTTTTAATCTTATACACAAAAGCGACAACATTCATAACTAATCTTTGTTTTACAGAAAGCCAGTTCAACGCACATAATAAATAATTGATTGCCACATATCGATTGCACTTTAAAATACTTCGCATAGCCTTATTTTGTAACAATTGTAATCTTTGAATCAAACTATCATTACATAAAAATAAAATCGTTGAGCAATACTCAAAGTGAGGTTTCACTATAACATTAAATATATTTATTGCACTTAGTGTATATATTTGATATCTTATTCTTTTTAGAAAGCCGATTTTTTTAGCAATTTTTTTTACAGATATAATCTACGTGTTTAGAAAAATTAAGTTTATTATCAATGATAACGCCTAATTATTTTATTTCCTCAATTTGATCAATGATCTCACCATCAGTTGACAATCTCAAATTATAATTTTGCCTGTTGTTTATCACCATTTGTTTTGTTTTCGAAATATTGAGTTTCAGTCTATTTTGTTTCAGCCACATATTAACTCGTTCCAAATCTTCTTGAAGTACTGCATGACTTTCATCTATGTTATCTGCGGCTATATATATTACTGCATCGTCGGCAAAAAGAGCTAATTTAGCGTTTTGTAACACCCTTTGCATATCGTTTATGTAGATAATGAATAACAAGGTACCTAAAACAGTTCCTTGTGGTAAACCTAGTTTCACTTCGATAGAGTCCGATTCAACTTCATCTAGTTTTACTATTTGAGTTCTATTAGAGAGATATGAGGAAAACCACTTTAACTCTTTATTTTTTATACCATATCGTTTGAGTTTATCTAACAAAATATGTCTGTCAATTGTTTCAAAAACCCTTTTAAAGTCTAAAAAAACACAGTTTATCATTTTTTTATTGGATAACTCTTCTTTCCAGCTCGTAATTACTAAATTAATTGCACTTTCACACGAATGATTTTTTCTATCTCCAGATTGAATGTCTGTTATTAAATTATTGTCTTCGAAATATTTGTTTAGTTGTAGGAATATTATTTTTTCGAATACTTTTTCAAAGAGGGGCATCGCGTTCACCGGTCTAAATTCTTCGCTTAAGCGTGTGTTGGTTATTTTTTCAATTGGCGTAACGACAGCCATTTTCCACGAGTTAGGGAAAATACCTGATTCGATAGAATGATTTATTATGAGTTGTAACGATGGACCTATAATTTCAAAACTGTCCAAGTATCTTCGAGTCTTTTTTATTATTTATATCTTTAAGAGCTATTCGGATATCTTCAATGGAAACAGTTTGAAATTGAAAAGAGAGATCATATTCATTAATGAAGTTAGTTAAACGTACATTTGTTTTAGAGTTAGTAATTGAGGCGACGCTTTCAATAAAATAGTCATTAAATTTGTTAGCAATTACTCTTTTATCACTGTAGATATGGTTGTTGAATTGAATGTCACTAATATCACTTGATTTTGTATTTTTAAGAACATATTTTTTGAGATTTCTCCACATAGATTTTTGATCCGTAGAATTTTCAATTTTATTTTTTAAAAATATGCGTTTTGATTTTTCGAGTTCTGATTTATATTTGTTCCTTGCATTCCTGTAAGCTTCCCAATCCACCTCCGTATTAGTAGTTGTTGCTGATTTGTGTTTTGCAATTTTTTCTTTTCTTAGTTTTACATGTCGACTATCGAACCACTCCTTCTGGTTATCGGTAATGTGTTTTTTTTTAGAAACATTGATACTGATTCTTCTATACCTTTTAAAAAAAGGTCCCCCAATATATTAACATCGCTGCAACCATTAATATTTTTTATTTTACTATTTACTAATGTATTAAAAAATGTGTTTTTATTGTAAATCATCTGAGTTACGTATTTATTCTTTGCTGATGCTTCATCCTTCTTTTTATTGCTGACAATTGCCAATAAAGTTTGGTGATCACTGATCAGTAATTCGCTTACCGTTGTAGCTTCAACGTACTTACTGTTGCTAATAACATAATCAACTAACATTCTCGAGGTTCGTGTTATTCTTGTTGCTTGCTTTATTATTTGTTTACATGCATTGTCCTTTATAATTTTGTCGATACTCCTTCTGTATGTGTCAGTAGTTCGAAACCAATCAATATTGAAATCACCCATGACTATTAAATCATCTTTTGTTCCACTGATTTCTTCTAAAAATATTGCGAAATCATTATAAAATATTGATTCAGATGAGCTGGGTGATCTATATACACCTGCTATTTGGCATGAGTAATTGTTATAACTAACGCGATTTGCAATCCCCCAATAGTTCATATCAGTAGCATATGTTTTAATATTTTTTACATTCATTTCATGTTTTGAGTACATGATAACCCCGCCTGTACGAGTTGACATACTGTTGCACCTTGATATGTTATAATTTGATAATTGAATTTCTTGGCTATCTACATTTTCTGTAATATGGGTTTCAGTTACTATTATGATATCATAACTTTTATCTATCAATAAAGTCTCAAGCTCATCAAAATTGTTTATTAGTCCTTGAACATTCAAGCATAAAATGCTGAATGACTTTGGTTGCTAGTAACCAATTTTCTTTCTCTTCTCTCCTAGTTTCTTTAAGTATACAGGACAGTTTTTATCGCGGGTTTGGTGGTCTTCGTCTAGTCCAAGGTTAAGCTTTTTGTTTATGTTTACACAATGTATGCATTTGCTTAATGTTTGTTTATCGCATTCAGTACTTTTATGATTTTCTAGGCATTTGTAACATGTTTCTATGTTCTTGCATTCCACTGCTCTGTGATTGTAGCCGTTACATTAAAAACACCTCATAATATCAATGCCATCAAATACTTTGCACCGCTCCCATCCAATGTTGACTTTACCTTCCTCAATAACTCTTGGAAATACTCCTTCGTCAATTTCAATAATTGCATTATAGCATTTTTGGTCGTTTATCGTTGTTTCATAGTATTTAATTAGCTTTATATCTGTAGATCCAAAAAAATCATTTTGTTTTTTTAATTTTTCGATGATTTCTTTCTCATTGTTAACAAACTTCATTTTATATATTTTAATCCTTGGTTTTATTTTATTTGGCACTATAACTTCATATTTTTCACCCATTTGATCTTCTATAGCACATTTTATTTTATTTCTTTCAGTTTGGTTCTCACTTTCAATTATAATTATTCCGCTAGGTCTATTTGCAATATTTGTAATTTTCTAATTTTTAGGGTCCACGTTTTTATTCAACTCCTCTTTTGTTTTATGACAATGTTGTTTTTCTCTAGGTTTCACAATAAGTGGCAACTCTTTTCTTATCTCATGCACTTTTTCACCACGAATGTTGACATTCTTTTTAGTGACATCTGCGAATGCAAATTTGTCTTGTTTACTACTTGCGGTTGCGGTTATTTTTTTTATTTCATTGTGCATGTTAACATTACTGTTTTTTAATTCCGTAGGTATTTTTTCACTTTCTTTGCCGAAACTTTCAGAAACTTGACATAACTTTTCCATTTGTTTAGTCGATTTTTCGCATACTTCCTGTGCAGTTCTCACTTCATCTATTCTTTTATTGTATCTTGATTCAATTGCTTTAAGTAAGTTCTTAATTTCGCTTTCATTTTTCCTTAGTGAACTTTCAAACTCATCCTTGTAATATTTTAGTTGGTTCGTGTTGGTATTTACAGTTTCCTGCATCTCCCTCAGTACCATGTATTATTATGTATTATTATGTATATATTATATTATGTATGTACACCATGCACTCCTCGCAAATAAATCTAACCATGTTATCTTCATTTAGAACTCTACTGCTATACTGATCCAATCCTGAGCATTTTTGAGTGGGGTGAAAGACCTTGTTGCATACGCCTATACATGCAATGCCTGTTTCGCCACGGATTGCGGACTTGCACTTGTGGCATTAAAAATAGTTATTGATTTCAGAAAAAAATAAACACCAAATACTTCGCGCACTGAGTTTATAAAATCGAAAATTGCGTTTGTTTATAAATAAGTTAACTTAGAGAGCACAATTAAAACACGTCTGCACACTATGAATGATTAGCCGTCAAGTTGTGCTCTAACTGTTTAGGATTATGACCATCAAGTTAACAAGTGCAACAGCAACAATCGTTGCTTCAAATGCAAATTGAAACATCATACATTGCTTCATAATGATGGGTTTCAACAAAACAACAATGCGAATGCTCAACAGAATAAGCAACAATACGTGCAAAATCACTATTGTCAAAATTCTTCTCCCAACAACTACATTGGGAAAAATAATGCTAATGTCGTCAATACATCAGCGAAACAAAATCAAGCTCATGGAAATCAATTAAATCAAGATGCAATTTCCTATGTTCCGATAAACAAACAGGTTATGAATTGTCAACCCTCAACATCTCAAAATACCTTTGCACTCCTTGCGCATATCCTCAAGTGCAAACTTATACGAACCCACAACATAACATCAACACCCATCTTATTCAAAATAGTAATGTCCACGATACAAGCAATAAATTACAAATCGCTTCGTCAGAGACAATTCCTATAAGTGGTTCGCTAAACAACAAAATGCATTCCAGGGCATTGTTGCGATAAAAATTATCGCTAGCCACGGAAATCAATATGTTTTAAGAGCATTAATTGACCCTGGCTCAGAAGCGACATTTGTCACAGAAAATGTCGCTCAATTGCTTAAGCTAAAAAAACAAAAGACCTCAGCACAAGTCACAGGCTACAGCCAGATCACTCTTCAATACTTTTCACACTTGGCGATAAAATAATAATGAAAGAACAAAGTCCAACACTAGTTAATAAGCTAACTGACTGGAGCTACTTCAGAGAGAAGTTGGAAGAAAATACCCAAATGATAGCTATTGAAACAGAAGACCAAATAGAGGAAGCAGTGCAATTATTTACACTCAATACACAAAAAGCTGCATGGGCTGCAACTCCAAAAATAAAAAACAAAATAAAAAAAAATGCATACCCTCCTGTAATATGTGAAATTATTGCAGAAAAGAGAAAGGCTAGGAAACGTTGGCAACAAACAAGGGCTCCAATTGACAAAAACAAACTAAACAGGCTAAACAGTAAACTCAGAAAATCAATAATTGAATTCAGAAATGAGTCACTAAAAAAATACCTTACAGGCCTAACAAACGATGCTAGTACTGACTACTCGCTCTGGAAGGCAACAAATAAAATGAACAGGCCAACAACTCACATCCCACCAGTGAAAACCAGAGAAGTAAACTGGGTAAAAAGCAGTCAAGAAAAAGCAAATACTTTTGCTGAGCATCTTGAAGGCGTCTACCAACCATATGAAGATAAAGACTATCAAGGAATGGAAGAAACGTGCCAGGAAGATCTACCAATTCGACCGGTTACGTCTAAAGAACTTGCCAAAGAAATAAAAGAAGGTATAAACATAAAAAAGCCCCAGGGTTTGATTTAATGACGGGGGAAATTTTAAAACAATTCTCAAAAAAAAAATACTGAAACATCTGGCGTAGATGATAAACGCTGTATTTAGATTAAGATATGTGCCAAACATATGGAAGGTCGCGGAGGTTATAATGATTCCAAAACCAGGTAAACCACCTAGCGAAGTAACCTCATATAGGCCAATATCGATACTACCAATGTTGTCCAAGCTATTCGAAAAGATGCTGGTAAAACGCCTGCAAAATATTATTGTAGACAAATCGCTAGTACCGAGCCATCAATTTGGGTTCAGGAATAAACACTCAACAATTGACCAAGTGCATAGAATCACTGATAAAATTGAAAATGCTTTTGAAGAGAAAAAAGTATGCTCTACAGTATTTCTTGATATATCACAAGCTTTCGACAAAGTATGGCACAAAGGATTGATCCATAAATTACAAAAGCAACTGCCGAAGCAGTATTCAAAAATACTGGAGTCGTATATTCTACAGCGATTTTTCAGAATTAAACAAGAAACAACGTACTCAACATTAAGAGAAATTAAGGCTGGTGTACCTCAAGGCAGTGTTTTAGGTGCAGTACTATATCTCCTATTCACTAGTGATCTACCAGAAAGTGACGAAATCACTCTAGCTACCTTTGCAGATGATACTGCTATACTTTCTGTAGGAGAAACTGTCGAAATAGCTACAAAAAAGCTTCAAAAGGCAGTAAACAATATCTCAGAATGGACTAAAAATTGGCAGATCGGATGAAATGACCTGAAGTCAGTTAATATAAATTTTACGTTAAAAAATGTACCACACATTCCAGTCTACATAAATAGTAATGCAGTGGAATATTCAAATACAGCTAAAAAGTTAGGGATGACTCTAGACGCCAAACTGCGCTGGAAAGCACATGTAAAGAAAAAAAAGAGAAGAGTTAAACATCCGCTACAGTAAAATGTATTGGCTTATTGGGAGATACTCACCCTTATCCAACTACAATTAATTATTGCTATATAAGCAAATTCTTAAACCAGTATGGACCTATGGGCTCCAGCTCTGGGCATGCACATGCAAGACAAACTTACTAAGAATACAAACCTTCCAAAACAAAGTACTACGGAGCATAGTTAACGCACCGTGGTACATACGTAACACCGATCTACATAGAGATCTATATATTGAAATGGTTGAAGATGAAGCTAAAAAAGTAGCTATAAGACACAGAGATAGGCTTCTCAGCCATGTTAATTTAGAAATAGCACAGCTTTTAAGAACCGACAATATAGTCAGGAGATTAAGACGGGCTAAACCCCTTGACCTATGTAGCTAAAGATATATATATATAAAAAAAAAATACTCAAACTTAAGTACAATTTCAAACAAAACTCATAGAAATCCGACCAACGTCGGAATTTCTTTTAAAATTTATATTTTTATAAAATATAATACATGTGAAAAATAAATTGCTGATTAGTCTAACGACTAGGTGCGATTCCTTGAAGACATACAAAAGTCAGTCTTCCGGAGGTTTTTTTAGATCGGGTTAAAGTCCCTCACTATTGCAGAAGGGTCCCTCGCGATAAAACCTCTGCAATATCTTTCGATGATTTTTCCTTCCAGCGAACCCCCACAAAAAAAAAAAAAAAAGTCACAGGCTTGGGGCAAACCTCAACTGGAGCATCCAAATATCAAGTAGAACTTACAATTCTTTACTTGATTAAGCCATCATTTTCTCTCTTTGTCAAGGCGTTTGTATTCAAACAACTGACTTCAATCCTCCCTGCACACCAGTTGAACACAGATGGTTGGGCTCACCTAAATAACCTTGCACTAGCTGATTATTTTGGAGGGTTTGGTGAAGGGAAAAACGGGAGCTCCGGTAGCTCAATGTACTGAGTTAGGATGGATTCTAACGGGAAACACTAACAGCCTTGTTCATACAAATGGTATTAAAATACAAAACCACTTCAATTCCTTAGATAGTCAATTGAAATCCTTCTGGGAGTTAGAAGAAGACTTAGATGAAAGAAGGCTAACGCAGGAAGAAGAAATGTGTGAACAACACTTTCGAAGAACCTGCAAAAGGAGAGAGGACGGCAGGTTCGAAGTACAGCTACCATTTAAAAACAATAATCGGCCAGATCTTGGTGACTCAAGGAGGCCAGCATTAGCCAGATATTTTCAAATTGAAAAACGGTTAGCATCAAATAAAGAACTCAAAAGGGGTTACACTGAATGCATCGAAGTGTACATCACGCAAGGGCATATGGAAGAAATGAACACCGACTTTCACATCTTGACAGGTGAACACTATTTTCTTCCACACCACGCCGTCTTTAAAGAAGCAAGTACCACTACAAAACTGCGGGTAGTGTTTGATGCGTCTTGTAAAACATCAAAAGGCGAATCACTCAACGACAACTTAATGGTTGGTCCACGCCTACAAGCAGATATCATAGAGCTGCTTGCAATATGGAGACAATATAAAGTGACATTTGTTGCTGACATCAGTATGATGTACAGACAGATTTGCATGACCCCTGCTGATACTAAGTATCAACTGATATTGTGGAGAACCAACAATTCAGACCCCCTAAAGACATATTCTCTCAAAACTGGCACGTTCGGCACAGCATCCGCACCATTTCTAGCAGTTCGTACATTACATCAGCTAGCTGCTGATGTTAGGTGTGCTCATCCTCAGGTGAGCAAAGCCCTTACCGAAGGCTTCTACGTAGATGATCTGATTTATGGATGAAATACTGAATCTGAAGCAATCAAACTTCAAGGAGACATTCTGATGGTATTGAACTCAGCCGGATTTCCGCTCAGAAAGTGGGCAAGTAATTCTTCAAGAGTTTTAGAACAGATACCAATAAGGGAGAGAGAAATAAATCTTCCTCTAAACTTTTAGTATACAGATGCTATTAAAACTCTCGAAATCCTATGGCATTCGGCACAAGACATGTTCAAATTTAAAATTAACTTACCGGTAGTAAGGTCATTTACCAAACGCACCGTGTTAGCAGACATCGCCCGGTTTTTTGACCCTCTCGGGTGGATCTCGCCATGCTTCATCAACACTTAACTTATAATGAAACAATTGTGGCTTGAAAAGTTGGGCTGGGACACCCCCATTTCAAAAGAGACGAAAGAAGTTTGGACCCACCTACGAAATGGATTCATGGCTCTCGAAGACATTCAAATACCACGTTGGATAAATTATGAAATCTCCGATCAGGTGCAACTACATGGCTTCAGTTAAAAATGACGAGGAACACATACACATCCTGGCGTCAAAGACGAGAGTAGCACAATTAAAATGCATTTCACTTCCAAGGTAAGAGTTGTGTGGAGCGCTTCAGTTAGCCAAACTACTTCGGCTCATATCACGGGCAATGCAATTTGACAATCCCGAAGTCTTTGCGTGGTGTGATTCCATGATCGCGTTAGGTTGGATCAAAGGAAGTCCGGCAATACGAACAACATTCGTAGCGAATCGAGTTTCTGAGATCCAAACGCTCACCAGCCCGATTTGGAGGCACGTTATATCGAAGGAGAATCCGGCTGATATATGTATGCTCTCGAGGTCGTCTACCGGAAGAAATCATAAACAATCAGCTGTGGTGGTTCGGGCCCAAACTTCTACAAAATTTTACACTGCCTGAGTCACCCGCAGCAACACCAATCGAGACTAATCTCGAATCCAAGAAAATAGCAAATCAATCTGATATTCAAGAAGGATTTTACCAAACGAACTTAAGTCACATGAAGCCACAGTTCACGAACATAGTATCACTTTGCTTGATGATCAATAAAACATACTTTGAACAGTATTCTACACTGCGACGACTAATTCGTAATGTTTCTATATGGCAAACAGAAAGGCAATCGACAAACACCCGTTAACCCCAAATGAACTCACTGCAGCGCATGATAAAATCATCGAAATAGTTCAGGAAGAGCTATTCCAGGAAGACTGATAAACATTAAAAACATTGTTAGGGAGGTCGCCTAACAAATTCGACACGTTAATACTGAAGGATTCACATCATGTGTCCAAATTAATTGCATCCGACATCCATCAGCGAACCCTGCACGGAGGCCTACAAATAATGATGGCAGAGACACGAAATGGATACTGGATAACGAACATCAAAAGATTGATAAAATCAACAATCCATAAATGCGTCAGATGCATTCTTCCAGCTGAGAGAGTAAAATGCTGCATACCATTCTTGAATACGGGAGTGGATTACGCCGGTCTTATAAAAATAAAACTATGGAAGGGCCGATGTAACAAGGTTTCAAAAGGATACATAGCAGTCTTTGTATGCCTGGCTACGAAGGCTATTCATATTGAGCTGGTATCCGATCTTAGTACCCCTTCTTTCGTTGTCGAATTTAGAAGATTTGTCGCAAGAAGAGGCACTTGCGCTAATATATTTAGCAATTGTGGAACCAACTTTAAGGGAGCAAATAACGACTTCAGAAAAGACTGTAAGTTTTAACTTCCGAATGGTCACAAGAAGTTGCCACAGAATTCGCATCTAGAAATACAGCATGGCACTTCAACCCTCCATCGTCACCACACTTCGGGGGCCTTTGGGACGCAGGTTTCAAATCGATCAAACACCACATCAAACGTACCATTTGTAACTCCAAACTGACATTTGAAGAGTATGCGACATAACTCACACAAATTGAAGCGTGCCTAAATTCGAGGCCACTATGCCCTATGTCTTCAGATCCGGAGGATTTGGCAGTTCTAACCCCAGGAAATTTTTTGATTGGGGAATAAATGCACACAGTCCCTGAAAGGAACGTTGGTGAGAAAAATCTTACCAACCTAGACAAATGGAGATATATCCAGCGGCTACTACAAGATTTCTGGAAGCAATGGAGCACATTCTACTTACATTTTCTACAACAACGACCTAAATGTTTGCAAAGGCAACCGAACATCAACATCGGAGACATCGTTATTGTAAAGGAAGACAATTTACTACCCTCATCATGGGCTCTAGCTAGAGTGCTAGAGTTACATCCAGGATCGGACGGTCTCACGCGCGTCGCGACAGTAAAAACGCAAACTTCAACACGTAAACGACCGATAGTTACACTATCCCCATTGCCCATATCGGAACCCAAAAACATTTAAAAACAAAACCAGTCCCCCCTCCCCAAAAAACCAATAATTAAAACAAACATTACAACACAAAAAAAATCAAAATAATAAATAAGTAAAAGTAAAACCGACTGCATCAACTCACTCCATGAAGTTGAACCATCCCTTGCCTTTCAAAAATTACCGATTAAAATTTCACTTAACTTGTGATTATAACCCACTAATGCATAATTTTTCTTATCATTGCATCGAAACACAATGAGAGACGTCCAGTCGACTGGACAAATTACAACATCACTGTCAACAAAAGGTTATGCCGAGATCCGTGGACGAAAGGATGTTGAACTGCGTGGCCAAGGCGGGGAGCATGTTGGTTCTTAACACAAAACAACCAAAGGAACACAACTTACACCGGAAGAACAATAATCAACAAAAAACTATTGAACTAATCATCGGGATATGGACGTATACAAATAATATTGACACATATCTCAGATGATTACTTTTAATATAACCGGCATAAATAATTATTATTTGCGCGCGCACCTTTCAAGACTTTATTGAGGTAAAATCCGAGCAAACGAGAAGCGGACGAAGCAAACACGACCACGATCAACACAAAACTAAGTGCCAAATGTTTAATGTAAATGAGCAATACAATGCACTCACTCTTTCTAATGCCAATTCAATTACAAATCGGTTTTCGCATAACTAATAGAAAAGCAGTCAAGAGAAAGAAAGAGAAAGTGCATTGTATGAGTATTGCCTCTAACCCTTACGATAGATATGGGGCATTATTAGGTATAATGTAAAACACACACACAAATGTAAGCACAACAGTTGTCATGAAGCAGCAAAAAAATTTTAATAGAAGCTGTAATTCAAGGTGAAAGTTCACTAACCGGGAACGTTACAAAAAATGAAACACAGTATGGTGAAACTACAGTAGCGTTTGACCGCAAGGCTTCATGGGAACTAATGTGAAGAAACTGAACTCACTTGCATTTATACAATCGTACCGCAAACACCAATAAAATTTATAACGAGTACATGTCGAGTTTTTATCGCACATGTAAAACGTTAAGGTCAATTCCAAGTCATCAACTTGGGAAAATTATTTCTGAGTTCATCTCAATTCAGAACAGCTCACTATAACACGGTCCGTAGCAGATGTCACAGTTTTTCATCCACTTTTTGCCCGGCCCATCCCATCGTATTTCCTGGATGGCAGTTATGTCTACTTTGGAGCAGTTTAGGGCTTCCGCTAGTTGTTCGCTTGCACCTATTCTGTTGTTCTCACATTCCAGGTGCTGATACGAACGTCGTTGTCCTTTTTTCGTTTAGCAGGGTAGTCAACAATAAAATCAGTCCTTTCCGAGGCTATTAGTGGCATCGTTACAATGTTTTTTTTTTAATGGGTGGGTAGTTAACCCAAAGCACAACCCCCAACCTGGAGGGCCAGGGATTGAGCGCTGCCGTTGGCCTTTCGGTTCATCCGCCACCATCTTTGCTCAAGGGGCCTGACTAACCCTAGCCTCTTCGGTGCACAAGTACACATATGTGGACTTCGCGTTTTCTTTTTTTTAAATTTTATTATAGTCCGTACCAAAACAGTTGGCCAACGGTCAATTGCGCAGAGAGAGGATTTAAGAGAACAAAAATGACGCGAAAGAGATTTAATCACTAAGCGTTTTTGCCTGTAATTTACAATGCGTAACCCAACTTTACAGTGCTTAGAACTAAAATGCTGTTGAATATCTAAATAAACTTAATTTTTTATTATGAGGTCGACTTTTATACATTTCTACCTAGAAGTCCGATTATATTTGAAAGGGTTCCCAACCCTTTTTATGGTTGAACATTTCATGGTTTAGCGCTAGGTACCTGTATGGGTGGTGTGCTTGGTTAGCATTAATTTTATGATGTTTGATTTTACCTGTTTGACTTAAGTTTAAAAGTTTTACGACATGATTAGTGTTTGCATTTGGTTACCTGTAGGGGCAAGGAATAAATTTGTTGCCTGTTTTTTATAGTTTTTTTTTAGATTTTTCTTAGAGATTTTTATTTTAAGATATTATGGATTTCCTATTTGGAATTCACTTTCACGAAAACAAAAGCATTGCTAGGACATAAGTTTATTAAAATAAAATAAATTGTCATGGATCTTTCAAGAAAAGGAAAACCAATAGGAAGTCTAGGACGTAAGATCGTTGTTAGGATATATTACAAAAAAATTGAAGAAGCTAGGAATTTATGTATAGATAATCCCATCACATACGCAAATTCACAGACAGAGGAGTTTACGGGAATTTCGGCCCGAACAATAAGAAGGATAATTAAAGAATATGAGAAGAAAGGCGCTATTGAATCTCCAACTAAAAGAGTACCACATACAAAATGGAAAACTGGATTGGACGAATTTGATATCACAGCTGTTCGGTGAATTATATACAACTTCCACATTGAAGAAAAAATGATGATAACATTAAAAAATGTTAAGACAACGGGTGCAGGAAGATTTGGAGCTGAACCTAAGCAATATGTCGCTACATAGAATTTTAAAAAGAAATGGATTTTCTTATAGGAAAACGGAGAACAACCGTAAATTTCTTTGCGAAAGAAATGAATTAATCAAACTTTTACGAGTGAAATATCTGAGGAAGGTGCGGGAGTACAGGTCAGAAGGATATGAGATTATTTATTTGGACGAGAGCTATATTCACAGCTCTCACACAAGGCCAAGGGCATGGACTGACGGCACCAGTCAAGGTTTAAAGGCGCCAATTTCAAAAGGCCAAAGGCTGATAATGGCGCATGCAGGTGGAGCGAAGGGCTTCGTGAATAATGCCTTGCTTTTATTTAAATCTGGGTCTAAAACAGGAGATTATCACGATGAGATGAATTTTGAAAATTTCTCCAAATGGATGAAGGATTAAGTTTTAAATAACCTAGAGAAACCATCGGTTATTGTAATGGACAACGCATCATATCACAACAAATGGGAACACAAGCAAATCACTTCTGCTTCCGTTAAATCGGAGATGTTGGAATGGCTTTCCGTCAACAATATACCGCATTCTTCAAAAATGCTCAAAGTCGTACTTTATGACCTTATAAAGCGACATCGGACTAATCACCACCCCAAGCATAAGATTGACGATATGATTCACGGCGCGGGACACGAAGTACTACGATTGCCACCCTATCATCCAGATCTCAACCCTATTGAAAAGATCTGGGCAACAGTCAAGGGAAGAGTCGGAAGGCGAAATACAACGTTTAGATTATCGGATGTTTAGAAACTAGCTGAAGAAGAATTTTCAAAAATAACAGTTGAAGATTGGCGCAAAGTTTGTGAAAAAATTATAAGGACAGAGGAGGAATACTTTTCACACGAGCAGATGTGGGACACAATGTCGGATGCAATAATTATCAATCCAGGAGATGATTCTTCGGTTGAAACTGACAATTCTTCTAATTCAATTTAATATACATTAATATTAACTATTTCATATATAGGTAGCAAAATCAATAAATATTTTTATCTTAGTACTAAAACGTGTGTGTTTTTACTTCTTAATTCAAACCAAACCGAACCACCCATTTGGTATACTGGTGTTTTGTTTTGCTGCTCGCTGTAAATCTGTTTTATATTTGCAATTCATCGTCAATTTTATCTCGCTATAATTTACACTTTTAATCAAGGTTACAAATTTAAAAGTGGTGGGTAGTTCAATAAGTTTTAAAAACTGAATTTCTTAAAAAAAATTATTGAAGAATCAAGAACGTTCACCATTTTGTCTTTAACGAACCTACATGATCAATATGCACCACACAATTAATAATGATCAACGAAAGCATAATGAGCAAATAGGGTTTAAATCTAAAACCGTACACCTTCATACAGACACAGTCACACAATCAATTCATGTACAATGTTTTGCTTAATCTATCCGACCGTGATCACATCATACTCCTACAAAGAACCGACAAGACAAAAAACGAAACAATATATTTTCCTCCAAGTAAAGTTTACATATAATGGTCTATATTTTTCCTCCGCTCCTAAATTCAGTATAAAAGAAGGAAAATGAAGAAACCACCCTTAGTGAGATCGCGACAGCGATCTTGAACACAAGGCAGGGTATACGTCGTTTTTTATTATGGCTCCGCCCATTTTCGTCTCTTTATGCTTGTTTTTGCAATTGTAAAACACATTTTAAGAGACCTGCGCAGTAGAATGGCCAACTGTTTTGGTACGCGGTATACTATAGAATTTCATGGAAGTCTTTATTTACTCAAAAGAGAACCTGCTGTTTCTCTTAAAAAATCACAAACTTGAGCTAGCTGTCATTATTTTGGCGCCATTTGCGTAAAGTGAATAGTAGTCATGTCGCGTAGGAAAGCATTTCTCGTTGGTAAGTGAATAAAATGTGTTAAAAAGTGTATATTGAACTCAAAATGATAAATAAGTGAAGTAAAACTAATAAAGTATCTGTGAAATAAAAAAGAAACGATGATTGATGACTTTGATTTTTTAGCAGTTATTAGCTACTGATTACTGAGTACACACATGTGTACTTTGGCTATTTGAAAAAGAAAATGTTTCCTTTATGTTCTTGAGAGTAGTCCACGTATGTGTACTTTGGGTGTTCTGACCACTTGAAAACATCGACTAAGTTGATAGCTTTTGAGAATGTTCCTGGTGACTACTTTGTATCCGAATTCATAGATCTCACCAAAAAGCTTTCGGATAAGGATGTGGCAAATTTTTTGAATGATAGCGATGCAGATCTTTCCGATGCTGATGATGAGTACTTGGAGTCACTTTTGAATAAAGTGTTCGACGATGGTGAAGACGATCAAAGTGAAGACATCGAGGACCCATTTGATATTGAGGAGGATGCCGAACATTTTGCCAATGCAGAATATTCTGCAATGGAAATATTGTCTGAAGAAGCTGATGTAAATACGAACAGAAAAAGGAACACGAAATGGTTGAAGAAAGGGTAAAACACAAAAGCTCTTTAAGTTACCAATCTTTATTGATTTTACTTTGTATCATAGATTTCCAATTCGGGATATTGATCATGATCAACTTATTCCTTATAAGAACATGTCTGAAAGCAATTTAGATGTTTTTTTTTAATATTTGGATATGCCATTCTGGGAAGAAACTGCGCGTGTAACAAACTGTTATGCATTTCAACAGCGAAATCATCCTTCTCTTTGCACTTCTGCTCAAGAACTCATACATTTGGCAGGAATCCATATAGTAATGGGTTACTTAGGATTTCCACAGCTGCAAATGTACTGGTCAAATGACTTTCGAGTCTCAAAAATAGGTGAGTGCATGAACAGGAATCGTTTCTGTGAGCTTCGGAGATTTTTACGATTTGCCGAAGATAAAATTGGAAATCAACCGAAAAAGACCGACTGTGGAAGATCAGGCTATTTATTGATCCTATTCATCAAATGTGTTTGAAGTTACCCATTCCATACCATACCGCAGTAGATGAGCAGAAGATTCCGTTTTCTGGGCGATGTGGCTATCGTCAGTACATGCCCGCAAAGCCAAATCCACTGGGATTGAAAAATTTCGTTCTTGCGGCTAGCGACGGTTTGGTCTTGAACTTCCATATATACACTGGTAAAGGATCTGTAGACGAACAAGACATGAAAGCTTTTGTTTTGGGAGCCTCTATAGTAAAGCTTCTGACCAAGGTCATTACACAAGGAGGTTGTGTTTATACTGATCGCTTTTTTACCAGTGTAAGATGTGTTGAGATATTGAAAGAAAAAAACATTTATCAAACCGGCACCGTCATGAAGAATCGTATTGGGCCAGTTATTAAGAAGTTCAAAGACGACCGAAAAATGAAAAGGGGCGAGTGGGAAGAATGGGTACGAGAGGATGAAGCGATTACGACTGTTAAATGGAAGGACAACAAAGGTGGGCTTCTTCTTTCGTCTTATGTTGGAGCCCAGCCTGAAGTGAGATGTCAGCGTTGGTCTAAGGAACAAGCCTGTAGAGTTTCATTACCACAACCATCCATTGTTAACTTGTACAACAAGTACATGGGTGGAGTTGATCTCTGCGATCGCTACATCTCTTTATATCGCTGCTACATTCGAACTAATAAATGGGCCGTTAGAGCTTTTAACCATTTTGTTGATCTTATAACTGTCAACTGCTGGATCATGTACAAACGACATCATTAAACGGAGTCGGGAAAGCCTATGTCACTTTTAGAATATAAAATATATATTGCAAAAGCTCTTATAGGTTTTTCCAGTAAAGCTAAACACTTACTCGTGAGAAATCGCTCCACAACTCCGTTAAGTTCGCGATTGGAAGATTCAACAGAAACATCTGCTTCTGCAAAGAGGAGAAAAGTCAATGCTCCACTTATAGTAGAGGAGCGTTACGATAGTCTTGAACATTTTCCTCTATTTGTAGAGTCAAAAACTGCTTCCAAGTGCCGCGCTCCAAGTTGCTTTTCTCGCACACGTACGATGTGTACAAAATGCAAACTGTATCATTGTACAAACACCAATAATTGTTTTTTAACATACCACAAGAAGCAGTAGATATTTATCTGCATAACGTGATTTCTTCTATGAAGTACAATTTAATTTAGAGCAAAATATCTCTTTGTTATTACGTTTTTTGCGTTAGAACTGATTATTAAATGAATACGTTACTTTAAGGCCTCTCTTTTTTTTCTATAAAGATAATGAAGTTTTAAAAAAATAAACAAAAAATACTGTATTTTCTGCTGCGTAATTGACCGAAGTCCACATCTGTGTACCATTATTATCTAATTGTTTATAAAAAAATTATTTTTTTTTTACACAAATCAATTAACTAATTCGTAATTGGATAGAAACTAAAAATAAAATACAAATTTTATGTGTGGTTTTTAACCGAGACGGAAGAGGCTAGAAATTCTAAGACAACCTGTTGTCCGAATATGTCGAAGCAGCTTGTCTAGGTTCGCCTGGGACAGCAGGCCGTGCCATTCTGACCTGGCTGTTTATAGTGTTGTTGTTTTTCGTCGTGTTATCAACACTTGCGCTTATCGTTCAGCAAGTCAAATCCGGTTGGATGAGACCAGTACCCGATGGTTACCACTTGGAGGTAAAAATTAAGCACTTGATGTGTAGTCGGAGTTACAACACTGGGCATTGAAAAGTTAAAGCCAATCAGAGTCTACCCTCGTTCTGCAACACCCAACCACCGATGCAAAATCATTGGTTCTGTTAATATAAACATTTCTTCCATATATCATTTTAAGCCACGCCTACTTTTTGGACGCGTTTTCCATCGTAGCATAACCAGGCGAAAAACGGTGTTTTTTGTCGAACCATAAATGATTTTGATAAACAGTCTGAACAATATGTTATAACAATGACATTTTCTATATTTCATCGCCATAACTCTGATATTTTGGGGATATTTGTCTTAAGAATGGGATGGGATAGGGTACAAAACAGTCCACACAGTTAATTGTAGCATTCTCATATGTTTTTTTTATAATTTCCGTTCACTCAAGGGGTAATGAATACCCTTTATATTTTTTGTTTTTTAGATTTCATCATTACTAGAGAGTAAATAACTCGATGTTCAAATACCTGCTGGATTTGCTTTCAGATTCCTAACCACAAACCAGAAAATTATTCGCCGTTCCTCCCATTGTTTAGCTAAGCTCATGCTTGCGTTTCTTTGCCGAAGGTGGCTAAGCTAAACTCATCCTTGCGTTTCTTTGCCGAAGTTGGCTATCAAACAGGAGTGGGAAAAGATCACGAGATTGGACCTGCGCAATCATCTTTTTCAGAAGTCCTTTCCAATGGGTTGAAGATATTAGTGGCAAAACTGTATCCAATTTGGATAAACATGCAGGTGACGGAGGAGGAAGTAGAAAAACAATTTAAATTTCTACTAAAAATACAGCATACCAGGAGTAATCGGCTGTATAGATGGAACGCACATCAGAATAATCTCGCCGCCAACATCCAAATATTTATACTACAACAGAAAGGGTTTTTTTTTCAAACTCATTTTTTATTTACTTAAAATATTAACTTACTACTAAAGAAAAATGCTTAAATATAACTTATCAATAAGTTAGTGGGCCTTGTAAGCTTATATTTAGCTGTTTTATTTTGCCTTAAGGCTTAAATTTGTCGGTTTTTTGGTTTTATATTGAATTTTAATTTACAAAGAAAAAATAGAAAACATTGTATAGTGACTTTTTTCGTTTTATAAAAAAGCTTATCCTAGATTATAACTACCTTAAGACTACTTAACTACTTAAGCCTAACTTAAGACTACTTAAACTACTTAAACCTAACTTAAGACTACTTAAATACTTAAACCTTACTTAATTATAATCGGGGTGGCGAGCCCTCGTTGCGCATGCCCCGAGGGGTCGCCTTCCTTATTGCGTCTTTCGGTCCCACGGCAGCCTGCGTTCAACCATATTGTACGCCAATATGGTGCACAAGCCCCGCCCCAGACTTTGTTCCTAATTTTAAAATCTTATCTATGGAGTTGGACTAAAAGTCCGCAAAGTCCTGAGGAAGTGCAGAATCACCTTCCTCATATAGCCACCAGAATTCAGTGCGCTGTTATGCAGCGGAGGAGCTCCGGAGCATTGTAGACGTACCCGTGGCGGATTAGCCGTTTGTCCCGCGCGTCACGATAGCGGTGGTATAAAACTGGGATACCGTTCCTGTCTTGTACTAACCCAAACGAATCGATGTAAATGAATGCCTCTGGTGGAATAAAGCCTGATATGAGCGTGCTCTCCATGTATAAATCATTGGGCTAATAAGCCCCAAAGATCAGGCTGTTGTCGCTAGCCATCGCCCTTGCAGCGTGCCTTCGCGTCACCTTAATCAGGAAATTGTCAATTCTATCCGTCGCGTACAAACTAAGTTTGTACTCAATCATATTTTGTTCCCTCCACCCCTTGGGAGGAGTGGGGTCGGTCTCTTCTCACTACATGGTAGTTGCTGTATCCCAATTTGTGTTTCTGGTTTAGCTTAGTTTCGCTGACCAAAACTACATCCGGGAGTTGGTTTTTCAACAGGTTTGTAAGGACGGTTCTTCTCTCGACCCTGACTAATGAATTAAAATTCACAGCTAGGATCCTAAAGTTTACCTCATCCAGCGTACTCATCATATTCATGGCGCGCTAGACACGGCAAACATCGAATAGATATGATCTATTCTAGCTGCTTGCTCGTTTACTTGTTTTTGGAACTGATCGATCTTGCTATCTAATGACAGCAAGAACTTTTTCATATCCAAATCGGCTTCAGGTGCTTTTTCAGCAACCTTAGGCCTGTTTAATGTCTGGGAGCTACCCGTTCCAGCTGCCATTTGGGCAAAGGACATGTTGGGCTCAACCCTATTTGTGAAAGAGCGACTTTTAAGCCGCCTTTCTTCTTCTACAGCCTGTTTCTGAGCTAGCATACTCTTCTTTTTCTGTTGGAATACAGGACATCCCTTATAGTTAGCAGGGTGCCCCGCATTCCCGCGAAGAACACATATGAGCTTGCTCATATCTTCTACTCTATCGCTACCTAGAGGACATTCGTTTAAAATGTGGTTCTCGTCGCACTTAACTTAACTTAATCTGCATGTTGCAGTTAGAAGCGGCGTGCCCGAACCTTTGACAACGCACACATTGCAGTATGCGATTTGTTCTTTTCAATTTTTCACAATGCACAGCAGGATAGTATACGCGATTGATTCTGCGTAGACTATCGATTTTGCTATTGGTGGTTAGTTGCACGAGGAAAAATGGTGCTCGATTTGTTGTCTCTGCTTCTGCTTCCTTTCTTTTTCCACGAGGGCATCTTTTTGTCTGGCCTCTCGAATTTTTTCGAGTTTAGCCGTAAACTCTGCGATGAGGATGCTCAACTTGGCCTCCTCATCATTCACAGAAGGCTGCGCTTCATCAACCTCTGCGAGCTCTTTGTATGGGTTTCCCTCGCCAACGTAGCGAGGTTCCCCTTCATCAAACGCGGATTCATCGAGGTCAGAGTTGCACTCCTCCTCTTCTTCCATTGTTGTTGGCAGCGGTGTATTTTCCGCTACCTGCATACATCTCCGCACGTTGAGATTAGGCACGGGATTTAGCTTCCTCCGCCTCCCCATTTGGGTTGTTGCCGTTGCACTTTTTGCTGCTGCTGTTATTGTTGGTACAGCCTGTTTCGTTGTCGCTGGTACCAGCTTTGTTGGCATACCTGCCGTCGCAGATGCCGATGATGTTGTTGCTGTTGATGGCGATGCAGACTCCCACTCCTGAATCAGGTGATAGCACCACTACTCCACGTGGACGATAAATATTGTTTTGGTAACTTGCCACTTCTTCGCTAATTCACTATGGAAAAATACTTCCGCACTTAACTAGCCGACTGACCACTACGAGAGTTTTAGAGCGACTGATGCACTCGAATGAACAGAAAGGGGTTCTATAGTTTAAATATTTTAATGGTGACTTGAGGTTTGCATTTACAATTTACGTTCATGAGTCCATATGTATATTTCGCAGGTATGTGATGATGAAATGCGAATTCGTTTCGTAGATGCTACACACCCTGGAGCATGCCACGATGCATTTGTATTGAATATTAGCGAATTAAGATCAAGGATGGAACAAAAATATTTGAATGGTGACAGAAATTCGTGGTTGTTATGTAAGTCAGTTTATGATCATCTAAGTGCGTAATATGATTCAAACGCACTTTCAAATAGGGGATACTAGATATCATTTAGAGCCACAGCACCAATAAAGTGGAAACGCCTGAATACAAATTTAACGAAACCCATACGCGCTGCCGAAATATTATTGAACGAACTAAAGGTTCGATGGAAATGTTTGCTCGGTGCTCGAGAGCTTTCTTACCTTTCCAAAAAAAAGCGATCCAAATTGTACACAACATTTGCATATATTTCAAAAGCGATCTGCCAACTCCTGATTTGCTCATAGATGACGAATCCAATAATCTATTAGGAAACGAGATTACTGCTACAGGCGATACAGACTATACCACTGCAGCTCAATGCGTAAGAAGAGAAATAGGAAATGTTCCTTAAAATTCACTTTTTATTAAAAAACTATTTACATAAACAAGCAAAAAAAAAATGCAAAATACTTAATTATAGCATTATGATGGCAAATAAACTAAAAATAAAAGAAAATTCATTACAAATCATAAATTAATGATTGCAATCGAGTTTTTCGAGTTTGGCTTCTGCTATTTGTAGAAGACGTTGTTTAAAATCGAATTTAGCTTTGATTTCTTGTGATCTTACTCTCTTCATTTCTAGGTTGTGGAACTTGGTTTCTTGGAAAACTATGTGTGCTGGTTATAAAGTCTATCAATGTAGCGGCATATTTTTTAACACTTGCTTCCATATGTTGGAATCCACCAGAGGCTCCGGATACCTATGTTGATTGCACTCCACAAGTGAGTCTAACAGCATTTTTTTTTCTATTTCGTTCAAATTTAACAAAAAATGCTTATTCCTGCACAATTTACATTTACAGAGATATGATAACAAAATATCTTTCTGCTGAAAAATAATTATATATTATATATTATATATACATTTTTTGGTTTATTTGATGAAAACAAAAAGCCATTCGAATCTGTAGTTTTAAAGAAACAAAAACCCTCTTGTAATTAACACCGAAAATCAATTGACTCTTTTTTTTCTCGTTTTATTCATCGTTGATGTAAATTAACAATTTAATCTAAAACAATAATAATAAATAAATTAATATTTAATTAATTAGATAAATAAATAAATTAATTAATGAGAAAAAATATTTGTAAACATTTAAATAAACAATAAGAATAAGACAACAAATAAAATTAAACAGATTAATAAATCAACTAGGAAATGTGTAATAAATTATTGAAAACAAAGATCAATAAATAATGAAATATAGAAGCATAATAAACAAAAAACAAATAATTAAATTAACAATTAATATAAATAAAAGATAACAAAATAAATATTATACAAAAATATAAATAAAGATCACACATAAACAACAAATTAAAGTTGGGAACAAGGTATATGAAAAAAAAATGCATTAATTTACTAGATATTAAGATTAAGCTCATTTATTAAATAATTTTCTGAAAAATCGCATCTATTCCTAAATGTAACGCATAGTTTATTTATTCTGTCGGAGATCAATTCAACATTTGCTCGTTTATGTACGTCTAATGTGGAATGATGCCAGGGAAGATTAAACATTATTTTTAATATTTTGTTTTGCGAGATCTGGATTTTATTACAATGACAAGCAGCGCAAATACCCCACACAACCTTGACAAGCATATAGAAAAATTGCTTGAAATATTGCTTTGTGTATTATAACTTTGTTTTCGTTGGATAACTTTGATTTCCTATTAACAAATGGATACAACATTTTGATCGCAATATTTTTTTTTTAAGTTTTAGTTACATGCTCGATGGTTGGGTGTTGTAGAACGAGGGTAGACTCTGATTGGCTTTAACTTGGCAATGCCCAGTGTTGTAACTCTGACTACACATCAAGTGCTTATTTTTTTACCTCCAAGTGGTAACCATCGGGTATTGGTCTCATCCAACCTGATTCGACTTGTTAAACGATAAGCGCGAGTGTTGATAACACGATGAAAAGCAGCACTATAAACAGCCAGGTCAGAATGGCACGGAATGAATACCCGGCCTGCTGTCTCAGGCGAACCTAGACAAGCTGCTTCGACATATTCGGACAACAGGTTGTCTAGGTATTTAAAGGGTTAGTCAGGCCGCAGGCGAACAACTAGCGGAAGCAGACATTACTGCCATCCAGGAAATGCGATGGGATGGGCCGGGCAAAAAGGAGGGTGAAACACTATGACATTTACTACGGACCGTATTATAGTGAGCAGAAACAGCGACTGTTCGGATGCGGACTTGTTATAAGTGCCAGACTTAGGCAAGAAGTCTTATGTTTCCAAGACAACGCATTGTAACAACGCGAACGCATTGTAACAACGCGAAAGCATTGTAACGATCCGCATCAAGGCCAAATTCGACAACGTAAGCCTTATATGCGCTAGCGCCCCAACGGAGAAAAAAGATGATATAGCTAAGGACTGCTTCTAAAAGCTCCTTGACAAAACCTATGAGCGACTACCGAAGTACGATGTAAAAATAGTGCTGAGAGATTTTAACGAAGTATTGTCGGAAAACATAGCCTACACGACAACACATTTGGTAACGGACTTAGGCTACTTGACTTCGCTACGGAACGAAATGCCACTATATCCAGCACATGGTTTTCTCACCTCGAGATCCATAAGGGGACATGGCGATCTCCAGATCAACGAACGGTCAACCAAGTTGATCACATAGCGAACAAGAGGCACGCATCCAGTATTTTGGATGTCCGAACACTCCGAGGAGCTAACATCGATTCGGACCACTACCTTGTTGCAGCCAAGGTTAGAACGCGGATATCCACCACGCCACAACAATCCAGAATTAATGTAAAAAAAATTTATTAACACCATACCACCAGCATCGAATGTCGAGGAACAATGCCAACGATGCCAACAAGCCATTCGATCAGCCGCGACTGATGTGCTAGGTTTCTCGCGTCCACCAGCAAGATACCCCTGGTTTGATGAGCAATGCCGATAGATGCTCGCAGCCAAGAACGAGGCCTACAAGGCTAAGCTGCAGGTGAAGACGAGAGCTGCCGTTGAGCTCCATAGGAAGAGAAGAAGGGAAGAAAACCGGCTTTTCAGATAGAAGAAAAAAGAGCAAGAAAAGCGCGCGATCGAGGATATAGAGAGGTGCCACTCCAGGAAAGATGTTCGCAAGTTTTACCAAAGTGTATAACGTCAAAGCCAAGGATACAAGGCTAGAACAGAATCCTGTCGAGATGAACAAGGAAATATCGTAGTTGAGACACAGTCAATGCTGAGGATATGGAAGAACCACTTCTGCAGACTGTTAAACAAGGCGATGACGAACAACATTCCGCTGTTAGGCTGAACGAACCATTCAATGTTGGCAACGACAGCGAAAACTGCCAACCACCCGGCCTGAGTGAATTGAGGATAGCAATATCTAAACTGAAGTTAATAAGGCTGCCGGAATGACGGCCTTCCCGCCGAGCTTTGTAAAGCCGCCGGAGATGATTTGGTACGTAACATCCACCAAATCGTAAGCTCGATCCACAAAAAAGGAGACCCTCTAAACCGCGACACATACAGAGGCATTAGTGCGCAACTGGAGGCAGTTAGCTAAGGACCGGGCTAATTTGAGAGGCATGTCGGTTGAGGCCCAGGTTCATTCCGGACTGCAGCTCCACTTAAGTAAGTAAGTAATGATTTTGCATCTCCGTTTTTTTCGAAATGTTTAAAATTTTTCCGAAAAATGTTTTTTTTACTAAAAACGCCCCCAAAACGTTGGCGTGGCAAGAAACTCTTTATAAACAAAATATAGACATTATGATTGTCTAGATATGCACCCCTATCGAGGTATCCGTGCAAAGAATTTCCGAAACGAAAGTCAGTTCCGATCGGAACTCAATTTACAATCGAAGTATCCGTTGCGGAACAAAATAAACGAAGCATACAATCGCGTACCTATGTTTGACATATCTGTCATATGTTCAATTTAATAAATGTGAAATGTCTGTGAAAAAAAATATTTCTCAAAAATAAATATGGATAGTGTGGGTTTATTTTTTCAAATTGAAAGCCTAAATATAAGGACAAGGCAAAAAAAAGAGAGAAGATCAATTAGAGATACCTCGAATATAAATATACTTTCAGATGCATCGCAAGTAGCTCCCATTTATACAACAGAAGCTGAAAAGAAATACAAATTAAACTAAACTTTCTTACTTATTTAATATAGATTTAAAAAAAACTTCCGTCTCAACAAGACTGCTTTTAAATATGTGTGCAATGAAATAAAACATAAGTTTCCAAACAACAGTCGTTCGGATAGTGTTTCTTCGGAGCAAAAGTTTGCCATATGCTTGAGGTTCCTCGCTGAAGGCAATTACCAACATGGGGTTGGAAAAGACTTCCACATTCCAGTTGGACAGTCTACGTTTTCTGATATTCTTAAGGAAGTTTTGGCAATTTTAAAGGAAGTCTTGTGTCCAAAATCGATTAACCTTCGAATGACAAATGAAGAAGTTCAACTATCAAAAAATAACTTCTTCGAGAGCACAGGCTTTCCCGGAGTGACTGGATGCGTCGATGGGACCCACGTGAGGATTATTGCTCCTAAAGAAAACAAGCATCTTTTTCTTAATCGGAAAGGGTACTACAGTCTGAATGTTATGATTGTGAGTATAAGTACAAATAAATGAGGTAAAATAACACAATACATTATTTTTCGTAATGTAGATTTGTGACTACAAAATGCGTATAAGAGGTGTAAATGCAAATTATCAAGGAGCTAATCACGATTCACACATATGGAATATGAATTCACATCGTCGCTACTTTGAAGATGAATATCAGAACGGAGAAAGAAATAGTTGGCTACTTGGTTGGTATATTACAATTACAATCTACCTATTTTGTTATTCTCTCTTGTTCTTTTTACTACAGGTGACGCAGGATATGCATTAGAACCATGGCTTATGACTCCGTTCAGAATGCCCCTAGCAAGCAGTGCCAAAAGCCGCTACAATAAATCACATTGTAAGGCTCGCAACATAGTGGAAAGAACCATAGGTGTGCTAAAGAGCCGATTTCGTTGCATATTAGGCGCTCGACAACTTCATTATGATCCCATTAAATGTGCACAAATTGTCAACGTATGTTGTGCTTTGCACAATATATGTATTTATTACAATACAATAGAAGCACCGAATGAGACCATGCAGAATATTGAAGACTCCGATATCATTTCAGATGAAACCATAGAAATTCCTAGATCTTTACATCATAGTAGGGCAGTTGCTTTCAGAAATAATATACTAATAAACTTTTAATTGATTTTTGTTTTATTTAATTAAAAAAAAGAGAAAACGTAATTCAAAATTATGCCTACTTGGCAGGTACAAAGAATAACTTAAAAAATGACTAGCCTCCATGGCTCATAAAATTAAATGTTGGATTTATGTGTTACATTATTTATGATCCAGCATTTGTTTAAACTTCTTTTTTTTCAATGCCACATATATCCTCTAGGGATCGACTTATCCTTTTTAATTGTTTGGCAACGTATTGTAACGTTTGGTTCGTTGAAGTTAGCGTGGAAGTTATTTGGTTATAGTAATCTTCCTGGAATTGAACTTGTTTGTTCAAAAGCTGGATAGAAGACAACGGCTTTCTTTTTGTTGGTCGGTCTGCACTTTCATCGGAAATGTATCCACTATTTAAAAGATCAATGTTGGAATCTGGATTTGGCTTGTGATTTATTTTCATTGTTCCATTGCACTATGCCACCTAATTCCTCATTTCCTGCGTAAAAGGTTTGTGCACCTACTCCATCAATAGTGTCCTTCAAATTGATAATAGCAATTACCATTTCTTCAACTGGGGTGAAGGTTTTTTGATTAAATGGTCCACCACCAGTAGATCCGGCTTCTTTTTTATTGTCCGCTAGTTTTTTTTTCACGTATGATTTGTAGTCTCTCCAAACCTGCAATGTAATTAAAAACTTATTAGTACAACCACAAGCATTCTATTTCTTAAAAGTTTTCTTACCTTTTTCTAGCCATTAACGTCACGAATTGGTGGTCCAAGTAAATTGACCTCATCCGTAATATTTTGCCAAAAGATTGCAACTTCTTCTGGAGGCCTTTTAGTTGAGTTGCGGGCTATATCAACCTTGGTTGATAACAATTCAACAAATTTTTCTTGTTGCGCTCTTGTCGTTTTTTTTTCTAAATCAAAAATTTGTTGTAATACACAAAATAATTTTATTTTTTATTTACTTACAATTTTGGGGTGGTTTCCATTTTCGTAAAAAAATCCGCAACAATTTTTCATCGGAGAATTTCCGATGAAATTTAACGTGTAGCTGTCAAAAATTGTTGACTAAACGCATTAAGCTGTCGCGCGATCATGTGCGATGGATTTCGTCGGAAGATCTGTTCGAAATGCAAATCCGAACGGGTACCTCGGTATGAAATTCTCCGATATCGAACAAATCGGAGAAAATTTCGTTCCGAACGGATACCTCGATAGGGGTTATGATGTTCAGACACTTTTTCAGTATCTCTAACGGTTTGGCCTAAAACTATGTTTTTCTGAAAAGGGGGCGTGGCAGTAGGCGGATTTTAAAATTTTTTACACTTGTTCTGCTGGGAGCAACAACAAGCACGTGTACCAAGTTTCATCATTCTAGCTCAAAATTTAAGGCCCAAAAACTGGTGACGTACGGACAGACGGACGGACGGACAGACATGGCTAAATCGACTCAGCTATCGATTCTGTGTGATCCATATACTTTAAGGTTTACCTAGCTCAATTATTTCTCTATGTTACAGACTATGTATCAAAACTAATATACCCCTACGGGATAGGGTATACAAATTTGAATGGAATCGGCTGCTCTTAATGTTATTTAGTTTCAACTGACAATGGTCCTGGTAACTCTAGGGGGTTAGGTTTATCCCTCAAATTTCGTCTGATAGATCTCAATTCATTTCTCTCTATTTGCTGTTGTTCATCGGCAATTAATATATGAGCTATTCTTTGTATTTAATTAAAATTAAATTAAATTAAATTAAAATTAAATTAAAATGTTAATTAAAATTGCGATTAATTTGAACGGAGTTGATGGGATGGTTAAATTTACTATGTTCTGTCAAAACATTCGAAAATGAATTTCGAATGAAACTTTTACACTTTGGTGTTGGTGCAACTGATTCCAGGAAAATTGATTCCTATTATTGTCCGGAGGGAATTTGTTGTCCCTCGGAGTTCCCGATAACGCTGGTTCGCTTATTATAAAATAAGGGATAATGAAATTTATTTTTGTTTAAATGAACAATCAAAAAAACCCTTTCGACCCGGAAAACAGTCAGTAAACTTACATCAATAATTTTGTGTTGATCTGTTCAAATGACTTACCTTTAGCACATTTCTAGCAAAAAACTTCCAAAATTATCCGTGGGGGCGCTGGGGGTACCGGGACAGATGTGTCTTGAGCTTGAGCGAAGAGCGGCCTTTAAGCTTCGTCATGGACTCATCAATGCTCTCGAAGGGGCTGTCTTGCCGAGCTTTCAAAAAACGGTCCTTAAGGCAGTTTATTACATCATCAATATAGTAGGTTTTTCCTGCGCTTTCAGCCTTTTCGGGTGGTGCATAATATAACTTGGAGATAAGACTTAGTAATCGATCGCGCGCTATTGCCACTTTTATGGCTTCATTTCCAAGTGATCGATTTTTTGACCAATAATCGCTCACTTGTACATTGAGCAATATAATTGAAGAGACTCTGAGGAAATATTTTCTTGAATATTTGCAGCGGGGTGTCGTTGCGATGAACTTACTTTCATACGGGTCTCAAAGGCTATAACTGGACTAGACCATATCTGGAAGATTTTCCATGTATTCACTGGTTTCCGATGCAGTATCTTCTTCGTCTTCCGAATTAGATTCATCTCCAGAAGGTTCAAAAATGCTGCCACTGCTACTGAAATCTTCGTCGTCATCTAATTTATCGAAATAATTTAATATTTCAGTTGGAGTAAGTTGCTTCTACATTTTGGGAACTGCAAATAATTTTTTTGTTTTTTTTTCAATAATACCTACAGATACGCAAAATTCAGTAGCAATTGCCGAATGGGACATATATGTCCCACATAAAAGCCCGAATGGGACATATGTGTCCCAGCGCACAAAAATGGCAAAAAAACCTAAAATACAGAAAGAATCTTTACTTACAATTACTCCAATGTTTACACAACAACAAATAATAACTTTATTTTCACTTTTTATATTTATAACACAAAAAAAACCTTCAATTTAAACTTTTTTTCATTCACTTATGGAAAAACATCCATGCACCACAATCATGTAAACGTGAATGAAGGAGATCCTTTTGTCACAGTTGGCACTTAATTTGAAAAAAAATCCGTTAAAAATGGTAAAAATACGTCGTGGGACGTATTTCACCCATTTGGGATGAAAATTTTCGATTTTAGGGCTATGGGAACATTGAGTGGGACATATGTGTATCAATAGGTGCGAAAGGGTTAAGTAGGTGGTACATGGTGTGGGAAGCAAGAATTTTATCGTCCGACAAGCTTAGATGATCGTGCCGCGCTTACATCACCAGCATTAAGCTCACAGCAATTACCAACAAAAATGTTCGACTGGTATTACTCTAGAGTTATAAAACAAAGTACTTTTATTTTTATTTTTATATCAACATTTATTTACTCTCAATTTTTTGTCCATACAGTCATATTAATCTATTGTTCTCAAGTAAGTTTTCTTGTTTTCATTTCTTTTCTGTTACACTTTAAATGGTTTTTATTATTATTTTCATTTTTCTTTTTATTACACATTAAACAATTTTTATTTGTTTACATATTACACTTATTCTTTTTTTTTATAAATAACTACTGCATCGGTTTATTCTCGTGCATAGTTCTTGTTAGATTTTGTTTATTTAATTTTTAATCGACACTTCACTTTAATATAAATATTAACTACAATTTCATTTTTGGTTTACATTGACAAAATATTTTGTGTTTTTGTAGTATTGTGTTCTCATTGAATATTTTTTGATATTGATAAATAAAAGTTCTGTTCCCATACATAATATTCGTTTTACTACAGACATTATTTTGATAAGATTAGCATCAGTTAAAATATATTTGTACGAGAACAGACCTATAATTATACCCAATACATGTATGGAGAACAGATGAATTAATCTTAGTTATAAACCTAGTTATAGAAATATACATGAATTGTTCTATAGATATTTTTATGTGACTAAATAAATAAAATTACAATACTTTTGGTATACGTATTAGGATAACTTTTTATTTTATTCTTTTGTTTAAGATTAAATCACCACAAGTTAACCCTTAAATATTTGTTATACCTATATTTGTTAATAAATTAGTTAATCCCATTATTAGATTTATGTACATTTACATTTTTACAGGCTTATCGTAGAATACGTCGACGATATTCTATAAAAATTCTTATTCAGCCACGGGCAGCAACGTGGATGAAGAGTTTTATGAAGTTGACATTAAAATTAAAAAAAAAATGCAAGAGTTAAAATATTATGAAATCAAATTTTTTCATCATCTTTGGAATCAATTTTCTGAACTGCGTTGTATTGGTAAACATCAAAAATCGTGGTTTGGATTGAAAAAAAAAATTAAATTTCTGGCATTAATGGGCCATCCTTAGTAAGTAAGAGGTCTTTTAGCTTCCTCATTGAAAATGAGAAGTCCGATTTTAATTCCCATTCCAAACGGGGAGAATGGTGGGGCAGTAATAAACAGTTGTTGTTACTTTCGAAAATTAAACCAGGGTCACCGCGCTAAGTTGTAAAAGGAATAAAGCAGTAGGCCACTGTACCCAAGGATGAGTTCTGATTTGTTCTATTCGTAATAGTCAAGATCTCTGTGGATTGTGTTAGATAATTCCAAAACCTATTAATACAATCGATAATCCATCGAAATTCGCAATATGGGAACATAAAAAGGTTAAAATAAGGCCACGCCCCCTTTACAGAAAAATCATGTTTTTTTTGACCAAACCGTGAAAATTTTAAAAAGTTATTGATGAGGATATTTAGACATTCTATCATAACAAAGATTCACAAAAAAAGGAGACCCATTAAACTGCGCACAACTACAGACGGATAAGTCTCCTCAACATCGCCTAAAAAATACTATCTGCCGCAATATGTGTACGCCTGAAACCGTTTACCGACAACCTGATCGGCCCTTATCAGGGTGGTTTTAGGCCAGGAACCGATCAAATCTTCACACTTCGACATATCCTGGAAAAAACCCAAGAAGTCAAAATCGATACCCACTAAGTATTCATCGATTTCAAAGCCGCATACGACAGCATTTATAGAGACGAACTATTCAGAGCCATGCCCAAACTCGTCCGTTTGTGTAGGATGACGATGGAGAATTCTCGCTGCTCCATCAGGGTCGGAAACGACCTCACTGACACATTAGATACCAAAAAAGGATTTAGGCAAGGCGATGCGCTGTCATGTGACTTCTTCAATCTGATTCTTGAGAGGATTGTGCAAATCTCACGAGCCAATACCAGAGGCACAATTTTCCCAAAATCTGTACAACTGCTAGTATACGCCGACGATATTGACATCATTGGTAGGACCCAACGTGATGTCATAGCCACATTTGCTAGTATAGAGAAGGAAGCGGTGAAAATGGGTTTAGCAGTAAATGAGGGCAAGACGAAGTATATGCTGTTAACAGGAAAGGACACCGTTGAACGTCACCGTTGACAGATATAACTATTAGGTAGTACGGGACTTTATCTATCTCGGATCCGCTATTAACTGTGACAACAACAACTCGTCAGAAATTAAACGAAGAATTACTCTGCCAACCGCTGTTTCTTCGGGCTAAGAAGACAATTCAGTAGTAAAGCCCTCACTCGAACTACTAAGGAGATCTTATATAAGACCCTGATCATCCCTGTCCTGCTCTACGTCGCTGAATCATGAACCGTTTCAAAAGCGGATGAAGAAATCCTTGGTCGATTTGAAAGCAAAATTCTTCGAAAAATCTTCGGTCCCGTTTGCCTTGACGGGCTATGGAGACGAAGATTCAACCAAGATCTTTACGAGCTGTACAGCGAAATGCACCTGGTCAAAAAACTCCGCATTGGAAGTTACAGATGGCTAGGACATGTAGAACGAATGGACACCAATACTCCGGCTCGCAGAGTCTTCGAATCCCAGCTAGACTTCGGACGCAAAAGAGGAAGACCTCGCCTTAAGTGGCGCGCACAAGTAGAAACCTACCTCAACCATGTTGGTTGAGGCCCAGGTTCATTCCGGACTGTAGCGCCAGATAAGTTGCGAAGATAAGTCAGTATCTTCTTAAAGCTGTATGCTTGGTCCACTTTTAGGTAGCGTTTTTTTAGTAAAACTTCATTTGTTCAACTTTATTTGTTCTACCAACTCCGACTTTCTGTCTCCTCGTGGTGACCGGTTGTTGTAAATTGAATTCCTATTATCAGCAGCACTTGGTTTCCACAAGTGCTGACAAACTAGTCAACTCATAAGCGCGAGACATGCATATTATATGTAGGTACGTTCAGAGGGAAAAACGCAGACTTAGCCTACAAGACTATGCCTCAGATTCAGGTGAGCTACCATTGAGCTGTATAGTCAAAGAAGAAGGGAACAACACCGGCGTTTCAGAAAGAAGAAAAAGAGCAAGAAAAGCGCACGATGGAGCGATGCTCGCAAGTTTTAGCATAGTGTAAGACGTCAAAGCCAAGATTACAAGGCTCGAACAGAATCCTATTGAGATGAACAAGGAAATATCGTAGTTGAGTCACAGGCGATGCTGAGGTTATGGAAGAACCACTCCTGCAGACTGTTAAACGGCGATGACGAACAACATTCCGCTGTCAGGCAAAACGAACCATTCAATATTGGCAACGACAGCGTAATAATGCTGCAGGAAATGACGGCCTTGCCGCTGAGCTTTATAAAGCCGGCGAAGACGACTTGGTAAGTAACATCCACCAACTCATAAGCCAAATCTTGTCAGATGAAAGCATGCCTGAAGAATGGAACTTCATAAGGGTCGGAAACGACCTCACCGACACATTTGACACATTTTTTAATTTGATTCTTGAGAGGATTGTGCGAAACACCCGAGCCAACGCCAGAAGTGCAATGTTCCAAAAATCGGTACAATTTCTAGCATACGCCGACGACATTGACCTCATTGGTAGGACTCAACGTGATGTCATAGCTAAGTTTGCCCGTGGCCTAAAAACTCCGCATTTGAAGCTTAAGATGACTAGGACATGTAGAACGAATAGACACCAATACACCCGCTCGCAGAGTCTTCGATTCCCAGCCTAGCTGCTGACGCAGTACAGGACGACCTCGCCTTAAGTGCCGCGCACAAATAGAAACCGCTCCCAACCAACTTGAAGTGCGCGTGTGGAGGCAGTTAGCTAAGGATATGTTTGTTGAGGCCTAGGTTCATTCCGGACTGGCGCTACATTTAAGTAAGTAAATAAGCCAATTTCAGCGCTCGACTGCCCAAATAAATGAAGCCAAATATCGTGCAGGAGAGATGGTTGCCAGAGTCTACAATGATCCACTAAATGAAAGACCCGGTTGATACAGCACCTCAGAATCTTCAAAGAGATTGTGAAGTCCACCATAGGCCATCAGCGACCCCAAAAATATGCCAGTGGGTTGATAATATTTGCAAGTACCAAAAAGAGATGATACAAGATACGCTTGTCAAGACGCTACAATAAAAATATGCACCACATCTATTGCAGTCCGAAATAGGAGGGAGAAGAAATTCATACAAATGATAAAAATATAAAAATGCAGCCTTCCAGCTCGAAAAGTCAACATCCGTCAATTCTTCTTAAAGCTAAAAAAACTGACAGCAAAGTGGTTACTCAGGTTATAAGAAAATTGTAGATGTATAAGGCATATAAATGGGTCATTATTTTGACAGAGTGCTGGGGTAATAAATAAACACTACAATATAAAAATCGATTCCCAGCCTAATAGTGGTCTTCCTGGTTAGTTTAATGTCCTTTTAAGCCAAAGAGTTCATGCAAAGACCTCAGACATTATCATATTTACATATTTGGTACAGAAAGGTCTTTGGTTCGCATGCCAAAATTTTCAATCTCTTTCTAACTCGGATAAAACCGGTCTTCCTGGTTTAGTTGTACACCAAAACATTTTGATTTGTAAATTTGGAAAAAATAAAAATCTTGTAATGTGATTAATTTTAACAAATTTAGTTAATTCCAATATTCTTTTTTGTTGTAATATTTTTTTTTATTTCTAGCATGTATCTCAAAGAATCACCAGATTGACTACAAAGTTTTGTCAACGTTCATAAAACTTAAATGCAATACGACGGATTCTACAATATCGCCTTAAGATTTCCTGCTTACATTGAGTATCTTATGTTGTATAGGTTTTTTGGATAAATGTGTATATATATATTTTTGTATATGTTCACAAAAGCTCCAACCAACATGGCTTTAGCGGGATATGAAAGGATTTTCCTTCTCAAAAGAGATGATGGTGGTTAACAGAGTAAACCCTTTAAAGGCTTTGTCGGTTGGGGCCCTCCCATTGTATATGTGTATATGAATGTAAAATGTTCCTCTACGGTAATAATGTCACATTTATGTAAAATGTAATGTTAAATATAAATAAATACTCTTTAAAGTGTAAACATTTTTTTTTTTATTGACTAGAAGTTGAACTCTAAATAAAAAAAAAATAATTCCTTAATTTTTTTATCACCTAAAAGTAAATAAAATTGACGCGTTTCATATCAAGTTTATATTAATTTTAATAGACTTTAGGGTTTTAAAGTTAATTGATCGTTGATAGCATATTCATGCTTTCTAGTGATTTGGTAATTAAAAAATAAAACAAACATATAAGGATGTTGTACTGCACACTTTAGCTAAGTTGAGGAAAGCACTTGTTGTTTTCATGTCGTGTTAACCCAGCAGGACACATTTGGACTACCTAATATAGACAGATTTTTGAGTAGTATGTCACCATCTTTTATTATCAAATCATGAAGGTGTCAACACCTAAGTTCTTTCCCTGCCCAACTAACAATTATTCCTCCGTAAAGCAATAAAATTTAATTTTCAAAAGCAAACATTTCTGTACGCTTATATAGGGCTTGTGTTCAGAGGTTAAGCATTTTTGTAGTCGATGCCTGTTTATCATAATCATAAGCATACCGTACCATACGTTAAGATGTTTCGGTAGAGCTTTGCACGATGTTAATCCGAAGCAAAACATGTATACAGGTAACGCATCGAGGCTTAAAAAAGCTATGACGTATGTGTATCATAGGCGATGAACTACCTTGCAAGAGTACTAGGTTCAATTTTCATTTCAAATTTGAATTTAAGTCAGGTGACAATTTCATTACGATAACTGATTTATATGTCGAATATGTTGGTAATTATATAGAGTATCTGTGTTAACTTATTTCGTTTACTATGTTTGCGCCCTGACCATAATTCTGCTTAGTTTTATTTTATCTATAAGAAATTACAGGTGATCGTGATAACTATACCACCCATTTAAATATCTGCATTACGCAGATCGCCTTACTTACAAAAGCTATGTTAACTTGGAGCGTGAAATATGCCTGCTTTTACACATTGACTCTTGAGTCACGAATTTTATCGAAGTTCTCTTTGTTAATTTTCTTTGGTGAGTCTCGGGCTTTTACATTTGACATTCCTCTCTTATTCTGCTTGACACACTGCGACTTTTTTCTCTAGAACCTACGTGCAAAAGCAGACGTAGCGAAACCGACTCTCTAAGCAACGAAATTATATGAAGCAACTTAAGGATAAAGATATGAGAAGGCTAAAATCCACTGTGTGGATCGTTTTGTACCCTATCCCATCCCATCCTTAAGATTAATATCTCCAAAATGTCGGATCTATGGCGATGAAATATAGAAAATGTCATTGTCATGACATATTGTGCAGGCTGTTTCTCAAAATCATTTATTGTTCGACAAAAAACACCGTTTTTCGCCTGGTTTTGCCATAAGGTAGTGTATAGAAATGGTTTTTGTATGAAAACGCCTCCAAAAAGTAGGCGTGGCTTAAACAAAAACATGTGACGTACGGACGGACGGACACACGGACAGACATGGCTAAATCGACTCAGCTATCGATTCTGAGTCGATCCATATACTTTGAGGAATAGCTAGCTCAATTATTTCTCTATGGTACAAACTATGTATCAAAACTGATATACCCCTATGGGATAGGGTATAAAAAGAAGGAAGAGAAAAAAAAACGTCAAAAAGAGTGAAAAAATTACCCACGACTCACAGGGCAAAATATCAAGTCTTAACTATTCGAGCTTTCTTTTACTTTTGCACTCATGTGAGTCTAAACTCAAGAGTCAACGTGTGAAAGCAGACTATGTGATTTGGTAGTATGATTTGGTGGTTATTTGGTACGATTCAAGTACTTCGTTATTCTTGCTGGTCTTTCATGTTCCGTAGTACACCCTAGTGGACAGCGCGTTGGGTTACCGCCTGAGTGAACCCGAGTTCGGGTCCCAGTAAGGTAAGAGTTTTTATTTAATTAATTGCATTTCATTTCATACATTCAAACCTACAAATTGGGTCTTAATAATTACAAAAGAATAAAACTTTAATTAATAAAAGTTAACTATAAAATGTAACAACAAAAAGAAAATAGAAAACATTTTTTTTTTATTTCAACTTTGGGAAAGCTTGCAAATATTTTCGCAAAGAATTTGTAAACCTCGCACAAATTCCTTCCGAAAATATAGGCCTTTTATAAGCAGACGAAGTTTTATCTCTAAGGCTTACTTAAAGTATTTAAAGAAGCCTTAAAAAAGGAAAAAGCTTCCTTACAATGCGCATAATATTTTTCCATAACACTTCATATAGTGAATATTGCTGGAGGGGAATTAGCACCCCTAGTACTTTATAACAGCGAAATTCTTAATTGGGTAGTCCACCTCTAGCGTGTTATTATTGATTTGTACATAAAATAGTTTACATTCCATTTGTATTAGTATAGTTATGTATGCATATTAAGCGAATACTATACATAGCAATTCTGTATCTCATAATATGGATGTCCTCGTAATAAAATTTCCCAGTCAACATTTAATTAACAGCGTTGTCTATTATTTGTTCCTCTTTTCTAGTCTATCCTAACACTGCGAAAATCTGACAAACACCCAAGAGTAATACTGCTGAAATTTTCTGTTCTGATTCTCAACAGAAGGTCCTCTTCTTTGTGGCAAAAGTAATAACATCATTTCTTATGGTCCATCAATGCCAAATATTTCGTTTTATATTTGGTCAAACTGATACAAACAGATTTGTGTTTCATATCGAACCATGGGTTTATTGTTTGAAAACTATTTGTAGTTAATATTATTACGTAAAGCATTTCGGATACGAACAATTTTGAACCAAGCTTTATATGCAGAAGCATGAATAAACCGATCTCAACTCTGCGAGGGTCGGTAAAATTAGAGAGGGAAATTTATTATGGCCAAGGCACACTGCGGCCTCTAGCTCCGCCCAGATACGTAAATATGTGAGAGCAACTACTCCTGCTGTGCCAGCACGTAACTTGTAACAATCGAGGATTGTTGAACAACCTGCAACTCGAAACAAATTTTTCCTGGTATCACTTAACTTAAACCGAGTTTGATTGTGATTTCTACGTGAAATTGTCATTATTGTGAACTACGATGTGAAGTGTCAAATGAGTATTTTTGAATTTTTAATTCGTAAAACATTTTCGAAGCTGAAATTTTACGATATTCTTTGGAGAAAGATCCAATTCTAAAATTGAAAAGAGGTGTTTCAGAGATAAAAGCAACTATGTGAAAATGGGTGAGCGTTAAAAAAAATAACATCGACAAATTGTAAATTCATATTTTTTTCTTAACTTTGTGCAGCAGTTTAGGGTCAGCAGGGAATGTTTCCTGATGTCACTAAAGACATAACATTTCTTAAGGAACATAAAAAGCACATCAGTTCCTCCAGTATTACATTTAAGCGCTGAGTCTCCTATCCATTGTAGGTTACGAGTGTCGGAAAATTTGGACCTACAACTAAGGAATTTGTTATTTTCAAAAGTCCATTCACGTCAAATTTTAACAGAAAAACGTCGTTTTTTTGTAGAACTGTCAAGGATTTTGATAAACTGTCTTAACAAGATGTAGTGACAATGTCATTATCAGGCTCATTCAAAATGTTTGCACGATTGTTTGCCTGACGATGCTGCACATAAGTTCATACCACATTAATGTAGTTTGCATGGTTAAAAAAATACAAAATATTTGACAGTTCCGTTTTTGGAAATGTATAATTAAATTCGACAAAAAAAATAATGCTTTGGCTAAGAGATTAGTTAGTCAAAAGAACTGAGCTAAGATTTCATGCACTGTCGACTGTCCAAAAATTACTTTGATGCTTTAATAGCCCTGGTAAGAACCAAAATCACAACATGTGATATAGTAATACGCTGATAAAATGTCCCATAATACTGGAAAGGTTCAGAAAATGGCAAACGGTAACTGTGAATACGCAAATAATTCATACAAACAAAAATGACGTTTTCACATGACGAACTACATTATCGTCGCAAATTTATAGCTAACAAATGTTTGTTTGCAACCAATTGTTTTTATACTGCTCACACATGCAAATTTGATTGACATTTTCTGGAAATTTATTGCTCATGTCAAATTGACTCATCGGAAACAAAATATAGCTGTCTCCCTTTAAATATTCCGAGTAATACATTGCGCGTTCGTAACATCTCAGTCACCGAGAGTATCTATCGGTGAGTGGACGAGTTGTGTCACCTATTTTGAGTTATAAGCACCCTGTGAGTCAAATTTACGCATTTTTATCCGACAATGCATAAGTAACTATACACCCAGGTCATACCTCACAAGAGATAACTTGGATTTAGAGGACGCTGCCCTTTAAGGGTGTATACACCTAATAAGCCAAGCAGATATGGCCTCAAATATACGTTCATTCTTTTAATCAGAAGACCTATTGTTGACCTTTGATGATATGCACTATTCTAATATTGATGTGCTGCAGTTACGGCCCATATAAAGCCTTGAGCCCAGTTTTCCATTTATTTGTGTTTGCGATGTTATATTGATTGCCACAATAAATGAGACCTGCCAACGTCACTTATTTCTCGATTTCAAAGCCGCATATGACACCATTTCTGGAGACGAACTTTACAAAGCCATGCCTAATTTTGGTATACCGCCCAAACTCGTCCGTTTGTGTAGGACGCCGCAGCACATCCAATAACTAAAAACGATTTAGGCAATGCGCTGTCATGTGACTTCTTTAATTTGATTCCTGAGAGGATCGTGTAAGACTCCCGAGCCAAGGCCAGAGGCATCATTTTCCAAAAGTCGGTGCAAACCGGTGGTAGGACTCAACGTGATATCATAGCCACGTTTGCTAGTATAGAGAAGGAATGAGCCAAAATGGGTTGAGCAGACTAAGTATATGCTGCCAAGACGAAAAGATACACAGCATCGACGAATTGGACAGAAAGTCACCATTGACAGATATAACTTTGAACACAGTAGTTCGGGCCTTTCTCTACCTCGGCTCCGCTATATACATTGACAGCAATATTTCGTCAGAAATTAAACGTAGCATTACTCTTGCATACCGCTGTTTCTTCGGGCTAAGAAGACAATTCAGTAGTAAAGCCCTCACTCGAATTAGTAAGGAGATTCTATATATGACCCTGATCATCCGAGTCCTACTCCCTTGCGCTGAAGCATGGAGAGTCTCAAAAGCGTATGAAGAAATCCTTGGTCGATTCAGGAGGAAAATTCTTCGAATAATCTTCGGTCCCGTTTGCGTTGATGGGCTATTGAGACGAGAATTCAACCAAGAACTATACGAGCTGTACAAAACATGCTCCTGGACAAAAAACTATGCATTGGACGTTTAAGATGGCTAGGACATATAGAAGGAATGGACATCAAAACTTCTGCTCGCAGAGTCTTCGATTCAAAGCCAGACGTCGGACGCAGTAGAGGAAGACCTCGCCTTAAGTGGCGCGCATAAGTAGAAACCTACCTCAACCAATTTGGAGTGCGCAACTGTAGGCAGTTAGCTAAGGATCGGGCTAATTGGAGAGGAATATTTGCTGAGGCCCACGTTCCTTCCGGACTGTAGCGCCTCTTAAAAAAGTAAGTTTTCATCAGGCAAGCAGTTTCGCAAGCAGTGAAAAAACGTAGGTGTTGTTACTTGATAATCATAGGAAAATACATCTTGCAAGACCTCACGCATCTATCCGAAATCCCTCTATCTAATCTTCAGGTTTGCAACAATATCTGGATGGCAATAATAACAATCGAGAGTAACGAAATGATGAAGGGAACCAATCGCACACGTGGAGCACCAAAGGACATTACAATGGATCTATATTAACCTGAGTTTGATTAGGGAAGACTCACATTACCCATCAATCCACAAATCTTACCTAACCAACTTTCAAGGCTTCTCTTCACGTCCTTTGTAAAAGTGGCTTATAATATTCTTCTGTGGGTGTTACTCTTTTTTGACCTTAATTCCTCCTTTTTGTGTTATTTAACACTATCCAGTGATATTGATGTCCTGAAAAACCTATAGCTTTTTTGTTGTGGAATTTTGGAGTTCTTGGATATCTGGGAAGAAATAGTTTCTGATGTGTTCCCTAAATGATAGACAGTCGGATGGTGACAGAGAAAGTGATGGCTATATTCAACTGGAACAGGTGTCGTCAGTCGTTAGACTTAGTCTATCTGTTTACTTGTAAGTTATGAACAATAAGGACACTTACCATCTTCACTCTATGGTTTGATATATTTCCCTATTGAGGCAGGAAAATAGCTTCCCAGGCAATAACTACACATTGAAAATAACTTTACCTTGATCGGGAAATACCTTCAATACCTATTGCTCACTAAATGTGAGCAATAACTCCACAGTAAATTTTGTGAAGTTATTTCCCAACCTATAATTTGAGAATACCACGCGATTTGGGTATTTGCAAACTGTTAATGCCCCGGCTTGGGCTCACTGTTGGATTTGGGTTGCGTTCCAGGTATATGGAAACACAAGCCCCCGCGAACTGTCATCCCAAGCTGGGAGTTGCATACATATTCCAAATTTGCATACATCCAAGCTCTCACGCAACCCTAATCTAACAGTGAGCCCAAGCATTGGGGTTACAGGGTGGCAGCATGCCCCACCAAAGGAGCTTACACTTTGCAAAAACCCAATCTCGCAGTTGTCAACAGGATAACAATTAACGGTACTTTGTTTACGTTAATAGTGCAAGAATTTATCACCCATTATGAAGGTTCTTGAATTATCATAAAATTTTCAAATAGTTATTTCCCACAAAAAAGTGAATATATGGCTCATTTATGGTGGGCAATTACTTCAAAAAAAAGGGTGATGTAATTGCCCACTCGAGGTGAAGTTATTTCCCATGTGAAGTTATTGCCTGTGAAAGTATTTCCCTGCACCAGATTTGTTTTAGGGGTTCTAATTTGTAAAAGTTTGCCTTTTTTGTTGATAAACGATGGATGTTCTTATAAAACTAATTTAACTGACATTTCTAATTAAAAAAAAAACCAATCCTGCTTAACTGGTGTGCGCAGTATATCATCACCGATATGTAAATTCGTTATTTGTCTTCAGTAATTTGTGTTTTATTGATATCTAGGATAAATCATAACGCAACAGTGGGAGATAAGATTGTGCGTGTATGTGTATATGTATATGTGTGATATGAATCCCCCCCCCCCCGCCACCCTTCAATCAAACAAGAAATGCTCATTTTCAAAAAAAAAAAATTACTATACTCTACCTGGAGTGAGTATTACATATTGATGGAATAAGGTTGAAGCACATAATATACAGGCATATTTTTTTTTTTACTAATTACTATTATCTATGACCTTATTGGAATTTGGCACAGCAAGTAAAATCAACAAAAGAAGATCTGTGATAGAGATTACTTATGAAAATGTATCTGTATCTGATGTTAGTGACTTGTTAAAAACAGAACGCCTACCCTAATAACAGTACCTGTGATAGCACTCAGTGATATGCTGAAATAGGGAGGTGCTGATATATTAGTTGTACTTGAAATTATATATGGAAGGATATATCGTGTGTTTTGTTGTTGTTTTGTTTTGGTATGCTCAGTCCTTCATAGTAGCCACTGATGATGTGACTTATTTTTTCTCAGCTCTATCACTAAACGCTGACGGTGGGCTTAGGTTTTTCTCTGTCAAAATCTGCTGGAATTCATCAAGATTTGGGGCTTTCACATTGTTGGAGCAATCGAAATTGTTACTGGATAGATTCGATATGCTGGTGCAGTAGGGCTTGTTCGACTTGGGATATATTGTCGCGCCCAACATCAGAGTGTCGGCGTTGCTAATCGTCTCCAAAGCACGGTAATCGTAGAATTTCGTCGATTTCATTGTTCCATCATTGTCGTTCGGAACCCCGAGTAGATTGAGTGGTTCGATACTGTGCTGGTATAGATCACTGCCAATAGCGGCAGACGCCGATAGAAGCTTACCTTTGCGACGTGGTGTGATGGTTAAAAAGTCTCCATAACTCTTATTTTGATAGGATGACGATGAGATTCCCAACGCGGACAAGTGACCATTCATTGACGTTTTCTTAATGCCTGCTGCAGCAGATAGTTTTGGCCCCCCTTCAGTATGCATATTTTGGTAGGCGGTGTTCTTTAAAATTTCGACATATGAACCCGATTGGGCAATACGCGCGGAACACAGCTCTGATGGCTCATTTTGATTACTTTTGGCAACGGATAGACCGGACAGATTTGTGGTGTTGATTGATGTGATAGCTGATGGATTATGGTGGTGCTGCTGCTGGGCGGAGGCGTTGTTGTGGGCATAATGTCGCTGCTGTTGATGGGCAGATGCAGTTGCAGGTTGCGATTGTTGCTTTGGCGGCGGGTCAAAGAGCCTGTAGTCGAGGGGCATGTCCAAGGAGTTGCTGAATTAATGTTAGATAAAAATTTTATTAGTTAGTTTGTAAAAGACATTTGGTAAAATAAAGATTATATACTCATAGAAAAGAATAACAAAACAATTACATAAATATAGAATGTTTTTATAGGATAAATTGTTGCTTTTAAAAAACTAACAAGCGTGCGCTGGCATGCAAGTATACCATTAATTAAAGATAACGGCTTAAAGCTAATAACTTTAATTTAAAAAAAAGAGAGCAAGCAACAGTGATGGCCAGAATATTTTGTAACCGACTTCTATCATACCCGGTTTACTCATAATTGTTTCCTATGCTTTCTTGGTCTCTTAATAGTCTCCAAACAATCTAATGATCATTTTTTTAATCAGCTTCCATTGGTATTACAGAACATGTATGAATTTTTGTACACTCAATATTTAAGTCTCCGAAGTTTCCAGCCCAACTTGGGGGGTTACTGGCCAATTGGAGACCATGCGGCCAAACGCCAGACGGAACATCTCGATTTTAATATAAACACATCTGTTTACATGAAACGCTGACACGTTGAATAACTAGAAGCCGCTCCTTGATTTTCTTTAATTCCTTCCAACATTAAACTTCTTGGAAGTTCTTAAATGTTCTTCTACGGTATTTCTCTCAGGAAAGCTTTCCTCTAGTTTAAGGAATCTTTATTCGTTAACTTCCTTGTAAGCCGTCATTGAGGTAAGACTAATCCAAAATAAAGACGTTGCTATACAACCCGATTTATGTTTATTTTGGTTATTTCAATTCTTTCCACCCCTACTTACCAGCGCTTAAATATTTACAGCATGGACCAAAAGTTTCTTTCGTATGAATAGAATTATTAATTTTTTATTTGAAGATATTTCGAGTTTTTTGTTTTTTGACATAATGCTAGGGAGATTTGGGATAAGATCGTACAGCGAACAAAAATTGTTACGTGATGGCCAATCAATAAATCGAAATTCCCCCAAAAAATCTCCATTGGGCAATATTTCTAAAGAAAAAATCTCCATGGACAAAATCCCCAACAAAAAATCGTTTTTTTGCCAAAATCTCCAAAAATCTTAAAATTTTCGAAAAAAAAGTAATACGCCTTTATAACGAGCTTAAGGAAAATGCGTCGACAAGTGGGTGAATTCATTCGCAGCTGATAAGAGGAGATATGTTTGATTGTGATTCAGGCCACAAGCCCAGTACGATGTTAAAATCGTGCTGGAAGATTTTAACGGAAATTTAGGAAATGAAGACGTCTTTAGCAGTATTATCTTGAACGAAATGTCACTACAGCCAGCACACGGTTTCCTCACCTCGATATCCATGGCGGTCTTCAGATCGACGAATGATCAACCTATTCATCTGATTACAATGCAATAGACAAGAAGCACGCATTTAGTAATTTGGTTGTCCGAACATTACGTGGGCTTACATCGACTTGGATCACTACCTTGTTGCAGCCAACGGAAGAATGCAGATATTTACCAAGCCACAACAATCCAGAAATGCTGGGATGAAATTTAATGTAGACAGACTGCAATTGCAAGAAATCGCCTCTCGATTGATACCATACCACTAGCATCAAATTTCCAAGAACAATTGCAAAAACGCTAACAAGCCATTAGATCAGCCGCAAAGGATGTTTCTTGCGTCTTACAGCAAAAACCCCTTGGTTTGATGAGGAATGCCGATGGACACTCGCAGCCAAGATCAAAGCTGCAGATGAAGGAGAGAGTTGCCATTGAGCTCTATAGGCAAATACAAAGAGAAAATTGCCGGCTTTTCAGAAAGAAGAATAAAGAGCAAGAAAGGCGCGCGATCGAGGATATCGAGAGGTGCTACTCCAGGAATGATATTTGATATTTACCAAAGTGTAAAACATCAGAGCCAAGGTTACAAGGCTCGAACAGAATTCTGTCGAGATGAACAAGGAAATATCAAATAAACCACTTCTGCAGAATATTGGTAACGACAGCTACAACTGCCAACCACCCGACATAAGTGAAGTAAGGATACTTATATCTAAACTCAAGCTTAATAAGGCTGCCGGAAATGACATCCTTCTGGCTGTGCGTTATAAAGCCGGCGGAGATGACTTGGTAAGTAACATCCACGAACTCGTAAGCCAAATCTGGTCGGATGGAAGCATGCCTGAAGAATGGAACCTCAGCATCATTTGCCCAATCCACAAAATAGGAGACCCTCTGAACTGCACCAATCACATGGAAATTATTCTCCTCAACATCGCCTTCAAGATCCTATCTATCGTAAACGCCTGAAACCGTTTACCAATAACCTGAATGGCATAACCGATCGAATTTTCGCAATTCGATACATACCATTCAATCCTCGATTCCAGAGCCGCATATACAAGGTGAGGTATGTGTTTAAATTTTTTTTTTTGGACTTAAGAAATAATTACGAGTTAAATTCAGATTTGCATATACCCAACCTCGGACTTACTCCAAATCAACAGTGACCCCAAGGAAGGGGGTTACAAGGGGGCAGCATGCCTCCCCTTACCTTCTTACTGTTGTAAATAAGTATATATGTTCATAGGAGCCTATATTTGTGTAATAGTGTATGACACATTCTTATACCCTATCCCATAGGGGTATATTAGTTTCGACATTAAGTTTGTAACATAGTGAAATAATTTCGTTAGATACAGCTCAAAGTATCTGGATCGACTCAGAATCGCTAGCTGAGTCGACTTAGCCATGTCTGTCTGTCCACCCGTCTGGCCGTCCGTCCGTCTGTGTGTCACCGATTTTCGGGGCCCTAAATTTTGAGCTATACTCTTGAAATTTGGTTACAGACTCTCTATCCGACGCAGCAGAACAACTGTAAAATTTTTTGAAATCCGCTTACTGCCACGCCCCAACGTAGTTTTAGGCCAAACCATTAAAGATTTTGAAAAAGTGTCAGAACAAGATATCTAGACAATCCTTTTGTATATATTTCTTCTATTCAATGTTTTTTCCCAAGCCCACTTTTTGGAGGCGTTTTTAATAAACAACCTTTTTCGGCAAAATTTTAAGCATTTCGAAATTTTTTTTGATGCACAATCATTGGATATGGTAATATAAATATTTCTTGTACATATCATTTTATCCCACGCCCACTTTTTGGAGGCGTTTCATACAAAAACCATTTCTAAACATTATGTTCATAGCATAACCAGGCGATAAGCGATGTTTTTTTGTGGAACCGTAAATGATTTTGATAAACTGTCCGAACAATATGTTCCGACAATGACATTTTCTATATTTCATCCCCAAAAAGACGACATTTTGATTTTTTTAAAAGTTTTCTTTGTATTTCAACATGAATAGACTGAAGTCTGAACAACGCTTCCATTATGTGAAAATTTATTTTGAAAATCGTGGTTCTGTTTGAAATACGTATCGCGAACCACGTTCATTTTACGGTACAAAAGAACTGAATCCATCTATACGCCATCTCGCACAGGAATGGAATATGTGTCCATCCACTTTATGGAAGATTTTGTGGAAAAATCTTTAGCTCGTGCAAAAATCGAAGCCATAGGATCACCTAGCATTCTTTATTCGGTGAATGGGCCCAAAACAAGTTGATACCAATTTCCATAGGCGAATTTCGGTTAGCGATTAAGCTCACTTTTGGTTGAATTGATACGTCAATAAACAAAACTGCCGGTCGGGCAAACGATGCTGAGGTTCCATTCGTGAGGCAAACTTTTATCCCAACATATTTTGCTTCTGAGTTGGTGGATGTTACTAACCATGCCATCTCCGCCGGCCTAATGCAGTTCGCCGTTGTATCCATGGCATTGACGATTTACGCTTTGGTAAAACCAGCGAATACCTCCCTATATCCTTGATAGCGCGCGTTGCATTCTTATAAAGGGTGTTTTTTTTAGAGGTACAAGGTGGCGCAAAAGAAGTCCTTCTATCAGAAAATGCTATAAATTTTGCGATTGGCCCCTAATGTCAGTTCTGTTTTGACATTTGTGTATTAAACACATGCGAAATACACGTTAGAAAAACAATGTTACGCTACACTGCTCCAGAACGCGGAATATTGGTGACTATTTATTTGAGCAATAATCGGTCGGTGACTTTGGCACAACGTGAATTTCGTCGCAGATTTCCTAGCCGTCCAACGCCTACTGGTGAAACACTGCGACGTTTAGCCACTCGCCTTGAAGAGACTGGCACAACACGAGATGCTGCCAGGCGTGGCAGACTCCGGAGTAGCCGTTCTGCAGAGAATATTGCCGCTGTTGCCGAAGATGTCATGGAAGCGCCGTCGACATCGACCAAACGACCTGCCACGCAAATGGGTATCAGTCGACGGTCTTTACAGCGAATTTTGGTACAAGATTTGAAGATGTTTCCGTACAAAGTCCAGACGGTCTAACATACCCTCAAGCCATCCTTAATCACCACCAAGAGGAAGACGATTTTTCATCAAAAATAATCATGAGTGATGAGGCCCATTTCCATCTTAGCGGGTACGTAAATAAGCAAAATTTACGCTTCTGGGGTACTGAAAATCCCCGTGTAACCCACGAAGAGCCATTACACCCGCTCAAAGTCACTGTATGGTGTGCTGTTTTCGCTGGAGGAGTCATCGGACCTTTTTTCTTCGAAGACGTCGCGAGCCAAACGGTTACTGTGAATGGTGAGCGCTACAGAGCAATGACCAACGAGTTCTTTTTGCCGCAACTTGATGAATTGGGATTGGAAAACATGTGGTTCCAACAGGACGGTGCAACGGCACACACTGCACGTGCCACAACCGATATGCTGAAGGATGCATTTCCCTTGCGCCTAATCTCCCGTTTTGGCGATTTGCACTGGCCAGCAAGATCGCCTGATTTGACCACTCCAGACTTCTTTTTGTGGAGCTTTTTGAAGTCGCGGGTTTATGTCAACAAGCCTCAGACTCTTGCAGCTCTTAAAGACAAATTCCGTCAAGAAAGTGAGGACCTATCGACGGAAGTTTTGGCCAAAGTGATGGAAAATGACACAAAAAGGGCTCAAATGACAATCAACTGTGGCGGCGGCCATTTACATGACATCATATTCTCGACTTGATGTAAAATAAATTAAAAGACGAAATAAAAATAATTCACAAGAAGAATCAAAGTTTTTCTTTTTTTTTAAATTACAGCCAAAAAACATCGGAAGGTTATTTTTGCGCCACCTTGTATAAAAGTTTAAGTTGGCGGCACAATTTTAATTGGCGGTCATTTTGTCTGGTGTTATGTGATTATACCCTTTCCCATAGGGGTATATTAGTTATTAGATTAAGTTTGTAACATAATGAAATAATTTCGCTAGATATACTTCAAAGTATATGGATCGACTCAGAATCGCTAGCTGAGTTGATCTAGCTATGTATAACCATTTCTATACAGTACCTCATATCATAACCAGGCGAAAATCATTGTTTTTTGTCGAACCATGAAAGATTTTAATTAACTGTCTAAACAATATGTTATGACAATGACATTTTTTATATTTCATCGCCATAAATCCGACATTTTGGGGATAGCTATTTGTCTTAAGGATGTTTTATGGTACAAAACGATCCACACAGTGGATTGTAGCTTTCTCATATGTTTAGTTTTTTATAAGTTACTTCGTTCTACATATTTCTATACTAAGTTACCATAAAAAAAACTTTAACTCGTCCCCACCTGTGTAAGTGAGAAATATACAAATTGTGTGAAGTTATTTTGAGGTTACTTATATTTAAAAACTGTTCATTAAATATTCTTTCACATTTTAGACATTTCCTTTCATTTACATTGTATTGTCTAATAAATCTGAGGTTGCTTATATCGATGACAGATACGATTGCGACAAATTTTGAAATAGCTTTAAGAAATGCAATAAAAAGCGTTTGTCTTCAAGCTAAAATTGAACCTTGCTGGACCCATTTTGCGCAAGCAGTTAGGAGAAAGGCATCGCAAATGCCTGGTTTTATACAACTTTTAAATAAAAATCCTTCAGCTAAGAGCCTTTTTCAGAAATATATGTATTTGCCACTTTTAAAACCATCTGATATAACTCTTGCATTCAACATGTTGAAAGATGCAAATGCCAATTACGTAATTGAAAATGATTTTGAAAGTCCTTGCAAACCTTCCAATTTGTATTTTGAGAAACAAAACAATCCCATAGGGGTAAATTAGTTTTGATATAGAGTTTGTAACATAAAGAAATAATTTAGCTAAGTATATCATAAAGTGTATGGATCGACTCAGAAACGATAGCTGAATCCATTTAGCCATGTCGTGTTTGTTGTTGCTCCCAGCATAAGAAGTGTAAGCCCGATTTTAAAACCGCCCACTGTCACGCCCCCTTTTTCGAAAAACCAAGTTTCAGGCGAAACCGATAGAGATTATGAAAATTTTTCTGAAAAACATATCCAGACAATCCTAATGGCTATATTTGGTCTATACAAATTTTTTTGAAACGCCCAATTTTTTATGGCGTTTTCAGTAAAAAACGTTTTTTGGACAAAATATAGACATTACCGTTGTTTAGATATGTTGTTCAGACACTTTTTCAAAAACTCTGTTCAACAAACAGATTTCTAATGGTGCATTCCGTTAGAAGAAAATTGAATTTAATAAAGGCAATAGTGGGCGTTAGATGAATAGTTACAACATCTTAGAATAATATTGGCATCATACTATAATTTAGGATGCAATGAACACTTGTGTAAACAAATGCGAAGATATTATGATTCATTGACCTTGAACTGCTGCTCTTGTGACATAGAGACAGACAGATAAAAATTATTATACATGATTGATGGCTCATGCGAGTGATGGGTTGCGGTTGCTGTAACCTTTGAGTATGCTTTGCTAAGACGTGACGTCAGTCATTGCCATTACTACGCATTTATATTTAAAATTGTTGATGAGTTTGCTTGTGAGCTTAGTTCTAATTCATAGGAGTACTAAGGACACTTTCTAAAACGAATTTACACCATATGGCTTTAGTTCTCTTTTAACCCTCCAATGAGCGGTACATATAAGGCGATAACTGGAGCGTAAGTGTGTGCTCAGACTTTTTACCGTGAAAGCAAAATATGGTAGTGTTTGGTGCACGTATTAGGTTCAGAAATTGAGGAGGGCTAAAGATCTTGTTGTTGTCTTGAACGGTACCCAAAAACATCGAGCCCGTCGATCCATCAATACCTCTTCCAAATTATATGACAAAAAGAACTTGTCAACGCAAACTGTTCTGCCACTGGTCATATATTCATTTCCTCATCAGTTTCATGAGATGGTTTCATGGTTCACCTGTCCTTGGCATCCTGGTGGATACATTTTTCATATCAAGGAATAATTTGAAACGGAATCGCAAATCTACGAAACTTTTATTCCATTTTTGTGGGCTTACTTGGAATATATTTGGAGTTTTTTTTAAAGATTGGTTTTTCGAATTGAGACAAAACTAACATTTTGTTGTCAAATTGGGCAACCCTAATGTCATTTAAGTTCTGTTTCTGTTGTCATTTCATCATGAACAGGTTGACAAATGAACAACGCTTCAAAGTTCAGTTTACGATGTTTATCGCAAGCTCCGTCCATTTTATGGTCGACTTTATCGTCCATCAGAGCAATTAATTCCTTTTTCACGCTACCTTTAATTTAACTGATAATATACATTCAAAGAGACGCCGAACAGTGCGCACCAATGAAACAATTGCCGCAAGCAAAGTGTTGAAGAGTGCCCGAATGAATCGATTCGCCACCGTGCACAGCATTTGGAGCTTTATCCACCAACTTTATTGCAGATTTTGCGCAAGGATTTTCATCGCAAAATTTTGTTCAGTGATGAGGCTCATTTCTGGTTGAATGGCTACGTCAACAAGCTGAGCTGCCTCATTAGGGGTGAATCCAAACGATACCCTTGAGACGCAGTTACATCCACAAAAACTGACTGTTTAGTGTGCTCTATAGGCAGGTGGAGTCATTGGGCCACACTTCATCCGAAACGATGATGGAGCGTCAGTTACCGTTAATGGAGGCCGGTATAGAGGCATGATAACCAACTATTATATTCCCGAATTGGATGGTATGAACGTGGATGAGATGTATTTCCAAAAAGACGGCGCTACATGCCACACAGCACACGTCACAATTGATTTATTGAAATAAACATTCGATGAGCGCATAATTTCACGGAATGGACCTGCCAATTGGCCACCAAGATCGTGTGATTTGACATTATTTGGATTGGATTATTTTCTTTAGGGATATGTGAAGTCGCTTGTCTACGCTAACAAACCAGAAACGTTAGGGGATTTGGAAGCCAACATTCTTGGCGTTACTGCTGACATACCGCCCCAAATGCTTGAAGAAGTGGTTGGAAATTGGAAATTTAGACTTGCCTCTAGAAAGCTAAATCGACGGATATTCGAAGTTCTATACCTCAACAAAAAAAAAAAAACACCTTATATTGAGTACACCTAGTTCGTCAGCTATACGGAAATAACTGCTCATCGATGGTCAATTGACCACCCTGGGTGTATGCCATGTCGAAGTTAGCCATCAACTTGAGCCATATGTTCATACATAGAAAACGGCCGCAGATTTGCTGTCTTGAAGGTTCTCTGCACGAAGCAGGTGTATGTAGTCAAGAGTGAACCGGTTGAAGGACGTGGTGGCTTATTTTCTGGGAATATTGTAATTGCAACTATCTCACTAGTAACTAGTAACAGGTGTCGCCCAAGCTCGCTGTTTTTTTTGTTGGGATGCGCTTCGTTCCATAGTCGACCGGATTCGATGGCTTCTCGATTAGTTTCCCGCACGATAGTGTTCACGATTTCGGGGGACAACAACGATTAGAAGATGGCTTGGTGATGCTGCAATGTTCCTCGCAATGGCCCTATACGGATAATTATTGCCACACTATGCGAACTTGGCCTTCAGGAAGGTTGTGGATTTGAATTCAATGTCTTGCCATCTTTCGAACGGAAAGCCTCATCTCAAACAGGAGCAGCCTCGTAGTCTGGTACAACAGCACTGGATGAAGGATTTACGGGTGGTACTTCATTTTTCAATTCCTTAACGTAATCATCATTGCTCTTTCATCCAAAATGGCCTCTTACGTTAAATTTCTTGTTCAATATCGAACGGAAAACTAATAGCTATCACTTGAAAAATATCGAATACCAAACCAAAGTTTTTGTGGGTACTATGTATCGGGTTTTTCAACAGGGACGCTACAAAAGTAGAGCGACAGGGACATTAAACGACGCTATATTTCTTGCCGCTCTTTCGACATTTCTCTTCAGTAATAAGATGGAAAGATATACGATCTAACAACGAGTCGAAATTATTAAAATTTATAACCGAAATTCGGAGTCAGTGGCCTCAACGTTAAGAGCGCTACGTCCAATTTATGGTCGTTATAATCGTCCTAGCAGATCAACTATTTAGCGTCTAGTGAAAAAATTTGAATCCACAGGCACAGTACAAAATGTTCCCCCGCCAGTGAGACAAAGAAGTACCCGTAGTGTCGAGAATATTGCTGCCGCTGAGGCTTCAGTTGAAGAAAGCCCAAATGTGTCTCTCACACGTCGTTCTCAAGCGTTGGGCATCTCTTTGACGTCGTTGTGGCGAATTTTGCGAAAAGATCTTGGCCTACATCCTTACAAGATTAAATTGACGCAAGAACTAAAGCCGCTTGACCACCAGAACCGTCTAATGTTCGTAAATTGGGCTGAGCAACAACTTGAAAATTATTCGGATTTTCATCGACGAATCATCTTCAGCGATGAGGCTCATTTCAGGCTGAATGGCTTCGTCAATAAACAAAATATGCGGTATGAGTCAGGCAACAATTCACACGTACTCCATTAGTCATCATTGCATCCCGAAAAAATTACGGTTTGGTGTGGTTTATGGGCCGGCGGCGTCATTGGGCCGTACTTCTTCCGTGATGATCAAGACCGGCACGTTACTGCGATTGGGAATCGCTACCGTTCAATGATAACCGAATATGTTTGGTCGCAATTGGATGATATGGACTTGGAGGACATGTGGTTCCAACAGGAAGGCGCCACAAGCCACACAGCGAATGCCACAATCAATTTATTGGAAACCAAGTACGGAGAACGTGTTATCTCTAGAAATGGTCAAGTCGCTTGTCCGCCTCGGTCGTGCGATTTGACGCCGTTAGACTATTTCTTGTGAGGGTACGTCAAGTCTATAGTCTATGCCAACAAGCCAGCGACGATTGATGAACTTCGTTCGTATATCGAACGTGAAATTGCAGCAGTATCGGCCGATTTATGCTTGAAAACCGTCGAAAATTGGGTTCAGCGTCTGGACTTCTGCAAGCGTGCCCGTGGTGGCCATGCAAAATGGGATCGAACGTACTTTCACAGGAATAAAGAATTTTATTGATATCCAAAACCGTTTTTTTTTTTTTTTTTAAATTTGTAGCGCTCTTATTCAAAAACCCTTTATGTAAGTGTGTATGGGTGTGTGAGTATATAATAAAACGCATGTTTTAGTCAGTTTGAAAAGGTGCACGCACCTTTATTTTTTACCAAATAAAAATACATTATGAAGAGCATTCTGGTATGCACTTACAGATTTGCATAAAATGTTCATTTATGCATACAGGACGAATGCATATGCAGCAATGGTATAGAAAGAAACGCAAAGATAGCATGATAATCCTTTGGAGGCTTCCTCAGCACATGGCTTTGGTAGAGCTGCGGATGTCGACTGGTGGGAGTCCGGTATCTGCAAACAACGAAATATATATTAATATACAGTTTGTTATGTTTCATGTATATTTCGAGGACCTTTACAACGACATTGAAAAGTTTCATTGCTTGCTGGATGTGAGAATATCCAGTCAAAATCTAATCCATTGTGGCTATCCCTGATTTGAATTAATTATAATCCAATATTTTATCAGGCTTTTTGATGCTTTCGGTGGATTGGTGTTACGACGGTAGTGAACGGTGGACAACATGACTACTGGTTTCTTTGGCTTTGCCATATAGGAACACAAAGCGATATTACTATTGTGCACATTTTGGGTTCAACGATTGAGGAGGGATGCACGTCTTCATCTGTCTAACGGTACCCACAATCGCCACATTTTGATCAATCAATATCTCGGCTGGTCATATATTTCTGTCATCAATGTAATGACAACCTGCTCGCTTTGGTTCATCGCTCATTGGTGCTTTCCCCGTATGAAGTATTCCTTTTAGGCTTATCTAAAATTTGCTGTTCGGAGTCACCATAAAACAGGAGGTCCCACCATCGTGCAAGAAGTACACATACACAGATTAATAGTTGTGAAAATGCTCGGCCTTGGGCACTAACGAGCCTGTTGCGCAAAAAATTGTATTTGTATTTGTTGGGTATAATTTGACACGGAATCGCAGACCCAACAAACCTTTATTCCGTATTTCGCGGCCTTTCTAGGAATATATTGAATAAATCTAGTTCGTCCACGATTTGGAAGTAAATGCTCATAGACGGTCACTTGACTATCTGGGGTGTACACTCTCTCTAAATTAGCCATCATCATGAGCCATACATCGCCTATTGCCGCATATTTGCTTTATTGAAGCCTATCCGGACGAGTGTTACCGTTATGTGGTCAAGTGCTTGAACCGGTTGAAGATCATGATATCTTTATAAATATTTAGATTGTAGCTTGCCCACAATTCGTTTGCTGGCTTGGAATTGGCGTGGAACACACCAGCAAACAGCAATATCCCAAAGTTGGCATACATTTAATTGGTCATTATCCAAACTAGCTGTTTTTTATTGGGATGCGCTTCGTGATGATCTGACAAATTATCCGAGTAGTATCGATTGTCAAGAAAAGCTAATCTCAAATTCGCCGTTCGTAGTCGGCATAAAACAGGAGGTCCCGCCAATGTGCTAGAAGTACACACGCACACATAAATGGTTGTGAGAAAGCTCTTTCCTAGGTACTAAAGAGCTGGTTGCGCAAAAAAATTGATTTGTTTTTATTTCGCTTCATTCCATGTACGAAATGATTCAAAGCTTTACGATTGGTTTCCGGTACGTAAGTGTTGACGATTTCCGGTGACAAAAATGATTTCAGGATGGATCGGTAACGCTGCAATGTTCCTTGTAATGGCCCTTTATGGGTAATCATTAGCACATTATGCCAACATGGCCTTCCAGAAGGTGGTAGATTCTCATTCCATATCTTGGCATCTTTCGAACGGTAAACCTCTTTTTGAACAGGAGCAGCCACATAGCCTGGTGCAACAGCATTGGATAAGGTTATCATCATTATAAACATCATCGTTTTCATCCAAATCGGCTTCGAACCCAATCTTTTGTTCAATATAGGACGTCTCATCCACATTTTCGTCTTCTGGCACGTATTCTTCATGGCCCAAGTCGTCACCTGACTCTAATGGATCGAATTATGACCCTAAAATTTGTTCAATTTGCATCACAAGTCGCTCTCGTTCTTCGGACTCAAATTTGGGCCTATCCTGAATTCATTCATAAACTTATTGAAGTTTACGAGCAAAACTTGTCATAATATCAGCCTCACTGCCTTCTTGGCCCATTTCACTGGAAACAAATAACACAAACACTTTAACTAAATATAAAATTCAATAAACCAGTCTTACTTACCTGCCATTTTGTTGGTAGAAAACTAAATAACACTTGAAAATAACAAAATATCAAATCACCAGCCAATTTACTTTTGATATTCGCACTACAAATCCTAGGCATCAACTCTGGCCTACTCAGACCCATGTGTGTATGATTAACGAAAGTCGTTTAAAATTAAATTTGTCCACTATAAATATATGTCGAAAACGTATTGTTTGCCCTAACTATTTGTTCGCCTCAGCTTTTTTGAAGAAGTCATGCAACAGTCCTTGACTTCTCAAAGAAAAAAATGTAAGCATTTCAAAATCGTTTTCTTCAAGCCAGACCCATACGCTCATCGGAGGGCTGAGAATTAAATGCCATGAAACAAACTTCCACCTATTTTTTTTACTTAAAACAAAAGTCATAAAGCTCTTATTGGATCACCTTTTATAAAGCATATATACACATTTGTTCTCGTCCTTAATTTCCTTAATGACCGCGATAAGATATTCAAAACCTTTTATCGCTTACCGAATATAACTCAGTATGTATTTGTGTACTGACCTATCTGACCATCGTTGTTACAAAAAATGTTTAATTAAAAAAAAATAAAACACTTTTTTTGACAAAAAAATTATGTAAAATAAAGCGGGAACAAGGTCTTGACAATCTCTGGGGGTTTAAGAGTTTAACAAAAAAAAAACATTTATATATACAGTTTAAAAAAAAAGGTCGTCACAATAAGAATGTTCGATAGACAAACAGTAGAATAAAAATTTAAACAATTAACACAAGTTGCAGCACATTTATTATGCCTTGCCTAGAATAAGAGTATGGTCGCTTATGTATGCCACTTGCTAATGGGTTGATTACTGTTGGGGTGACTAGGATTAATGCATGTAGGGTTGGATGGGTCTTTATGGTGACAAATAGGGTGTTTCCTGCATCGGATTTCTCGGTAGATATTTCAGAAGTGCGTAAGGTCTCTTTCGTGATACTTTTCTCTTGTGAAGTTATGTTTTTGTCTAATAAATTGTCAAGCAAAACAACGGACAAGGATAAGGATTTTCAACGGACACAGGGTTACGGGAGTAGGGAGTAACAAAAACAGTAGAAAAAGAAGAATTTTGTTTATCAAAAGGTTGCAAATTTTTTTTTATAATTATTTAGTCACTCGACAGGCTTATGTGTTTAATTTAAGTAAATGATGCAGTAATAGATTGTTTTTTTTTTATCAAAAGGAACAGGTACTAACTTACTGTGAAGCGGAGTCCGATTGAAAACTGATAGGCGCTCCTTATTACCACCACCACTACTACGAGATACTGGACTATGGCCATGTGCTGCAAGGATTAAGTATAAGGAGTCAGTGATGGAAAGATTCACAAAAAGTAAAAATATAATTTACTAGTGCAACCAGCAGGACCAGTATCATCGAGATGGCTGTTTGACTCTGTGCGGCTATTGTTACCTCCCCTCTCAGCTGAGATATCACTGTCGGAGTTCAAGGAATCATATTCTTCTGATTCTGATTTGATGGTGTTCGAGATGCGTTTGTTGCGTTTTTCAGTGCCAGTCGAAACGCTCATGTCTGTTCCCATGGGGGTGCTGGACCCAGCGTTGTTACCCGAGCATACATTTCCCGGGCCCATGGCACTGGTCGAACGCTTAATTTTGGCACTCGGTAGGGAATCCTCTCCACGAGCATCATAAATCATACCCTTCCGGTTGATATTTCCCGATTGATTTTCATGATCAGGTAGGTGGAACGTTGCATATGGATAAATGTCCTCGGAATATTCAGGGATACGCTCCAAGCCAGGAAAGGATTCTTTAGAAGAGATTTATACAAATATAGTGATGGTTGATATCTGGTTTTGATAAATACTTACGATGCTGGTGTCGTGCGTCTTTGCCTTCAGAAATTGGAGGTCGCGAAGAGTCCACGTCTTGATTTAACAATTGTCTTGGATCTATACACGTTGAAAGTAAAAAGTAAAAAAACGTTTGTTTGGCTTTGGTAATTCTTTACTCACAATGTTTGAAACAAATGCAAGCTCCTACCAGAGCTAGAATCGTGCCAAATATAGACGTCACTATGACAGCTATCAAATGTGCGTCACGAAAGAAGGACCTTGATTCAGGGAGTTCACCATCATCGCTGTTCATTGATAGGCCTGTCAAGTGCAAGGTATCAAAGAGATATTCGGAAATTGTTGAGCCAGCGTGGTTGTGGGCAGTAACTCGTAGACTGTAAACTGTTGCCGGCTCTAAGTCTCCTATTATATACCGCGCCTGGGTGGCAATACTACTGGAGACAATTATCCAATCGCTTGACATTCCGTATCGCCTGAATTCGATGGTAAAATACAGGATGGGACAGCCTTCATCTTGCCACGATGATAGTTCCAGCAAGACCGATGTTATATTTGGTCGGATGAAATGGTTTTTACGAGGTGGTATTGGCTTGTTACCTATTGGGAGGGGCATTCATAAAACAAAATCAGGATTAATCTGGAAGACTTCATTTGCGTTTAAATACTAACAAAAGATTGTATATATTACATTTACCGATGGCAAATTTAGGTTGATGATCGAAATAAATAACGAAGCTTTTGCAAAAATCTAGAAAAAAGATCAGCTACCCGAACGTATTCAGAAACTTTATGTAAATTTGTATACACAGAAATCAAGTACACTAATTCACACAATTGTAATTTTTGGTTGGTGCCGCGAATTTTATAGCCGATAACACATATTAAGAACATTAAGAGGTGCAAGCGAAAAACTAGCAGAAGCCCGTTACTGCTACAAAGTAGACATTACTACCATCCGAAAAATACGATGGGATGAGCCATGCAATAAGAGCATGAAAAACGCAGAAACAGAGACAGCGAAAATCTGATTTGTTGTAAGTGCCAGATTGATGTTTTAGGTTTCTCGCGCCCACCAGTTAAAAACCTTGGTTAGATGAGGAATGCCGACAGATGATCGCAGTCAAGAACCAGCTCTGTAGCAAGTAAGAAGGGAAGAACACCATCATTCAGAAAAAAGAAAAATGAGCAAAAAAAGCTCGCGACCGAGTATATACAGAGATGTCAAAGTTGAGGATATAAGGTTTGAACTGATTTTCGTCGAGATGAACAAGGAAAATATCATAATTGAGACCTAGTCGATGCTGAGAATTCGGAAAAACTACTTCTGCAGACTTTTGAATGGCAAAAAACCTGGTTGAAGTGAGGAGAGCAATAGCAATAGCAATAGCAATAGCAATAGCAATAGCAATAGCAATAGCAATAGCAATAGCAATAGCAATAGCAATAGCAATAGCAATAGCAATAGCAATAGCAATAGCAATAGCAATAGCAATAGCAATAGCAATAGCAATAGCAATAGCAATAGCAATAGCAATAGCAATAGCAATAGCAATAGCAATAGCAATAGCAATAGCAATAGCAATAGCAATAGCAATAGCAATAGCAATAGCAATAGCAATAGCAATAGCAATAGCAATAGCAATAGCAATAGCAATAGCAATAGCAATAGCAATAGCAATAGCAATAGCAATAGCAATAGCAATAGCAATAGCAATAGCAATAGCAATAGCAATAGCAATAGCAATAGCAATAGCAATAGCAATAGCAATAGCAATAGCAATAGCAATAGCAATAGCAATAGCAATAGCAATAGCAATAGCAATAGCAATAGCAATAGCAATAGCAATAGCAATAGCAATAGCAATAGCAATAGCAATAGCAATAGCAATAGCAATAGCAATAGCAATAGCAATAGCAATAGCAATAGCAATAGCAATAGCAATAGCAATAGCAATAGCAATAGCAATAGCAATAGCAATAGCAATAGCAATAGCAATAGCAATAGCAATAGCAATAGCAATAGCAATAGCAATAGCAATAGCAATAGCAATAGCAATAGCAATAGCAATAGCAATAGCAATAGCAATAGCAATAGCAATAGCAATAGCAATAGCAATAGCAATAGCAATAGCAATAGCAATAGCAATAGCAATAGCAATACCAATAGCAATAGCAATAGCAATAGCAATAGCAATAGCAATAGCAATAGCAATAGCAATAGCAATAGCAATAGCAATAGCAATAGCAATAGCAATAGCAATAGCAATAGCAATAGCAATAGCAATAGCAATAGCAATAGCAATAGCAATAGCAATAGCAATAGCAATAGCAATAGCAATAGCAATAGCAATAGCAATAGCAATAGCAATAGCAATAGCAATAGCAATAGCAATAGCAATAGCAATAGCAATAGCAATAGCAATAGCAATAGCAATAGCAATAGCAATAGCAATAGCAATAGCAATAGCAATAGCAATAGCAATAGCAATAGCAATAGCAATAGCAATAGCAATAGCAATAGCAATAGCAATAGCAATAGCAATAGCAATAGCAATAGCAATAGAAATAAATAAATAATTAAAAAAACAAATTAATAAATTAATAAAAAGAAGTATTAAATATAAAACATTTAAATATGTTACACATTATAAAGTAACAATTAAATAAATAATTTTTTTTAAATAAAAATCAAATAGATAAAAAATTTTATAAATGACAATTAAATAAATATTTTATTAATTCACGACAATTAAATAAATTATTAAAGTAAAGTAAACAATGACAAGAAAAGAAAAAGAAATAATATGTAAGATTTTTTTTACGAATATTCATAAGGATACATTTTTATTTATTAAGGGATTATCAGCAAAACTGCAACGCGCTAAAAAAATTCTTTTGAGTTTTGTTATTCTATTATATATCAAGTCAACTTTCGCTTTTTTATTTAAATCTGTGTTATTTTGAGCTGTTTGTAGTTTTTTTAATACCTAGCGCAGCCTCCCCATACTTGGCGTCCATACAGTAAAATTGCTTGAAAAATTACCAAAGAGATTATTATTTTTTTTTTGGAAAGCTATGAGCTTCTATTGATAAATGGATACAACATTCTATTGACGATTGATATTCTATTAAGAGTTTTGGTAGTATATGTTCATTAAAAGTCAATTTTGGGTCCAAGTAAACACCTAAATATCTTACGCAATGCTCCCATCTAATGGCTATTCCATTATCCTGAATTGGGCTATTACGTAAGAAACGAGACTTTCTTTTTCGTGTAAAAAAAAATAGCTTGAATTTCGCTTGAATTTTTTAAAATTTTCTTTCAGTTTTATTTTCCATTTTTTGTAGTATTTTTCAAGTATTTTCATCGCATTATTTAAATACCTCTCAAACATATGAGTGAACTTATGAGATGAAAATGCTACTATAGCAGCATTACAATCAGGGAGTTTTGGGAAATAAGCTGTAAAAATATTTAACAAAACACGACCAAGAACAGAACCTTGCGGTACACCAGAATAGAACGAGACTTGATTAGATACACCACTATTAACAGGGACTTTAAAACACCGACTGGATAAGAAACTTTGGACTATTTAACAAATATAGGGAGGAAAATTTAAACTTATCATCTTATATATAAGGCCAGCATACCAGACAGTATCAAAAGCCTTTTCAATTTCAAGTAAAATCATGCCAGTCGATGTTTTACTGTACGATTCTGCTTTACTGTGAAGTACTGTGGTATCGCCTAAATCAAAATTGTTCTGAAGGGTAAATGTAATTATCACATATAAATTTTGTTACTTTTTCCTTTAGCACTTTTTCATTTATTTTACTTAGGTTGCTTAGCAAACTTTTAGGGTTTTCACTGGGCTTACCAGCTTTTATAATTGGCACAACTTTTGCCAGTTTCCATGCTACGGGGAAGTATTCCAGTTTTAAACAAGCGTTGATTAAGAATGTTAGGTGTCTGATTCCAACTTTTGGCAAATACTTTATCTTAAGATTTTTTTTATAAGATCAAGACCCCCAAATTTTTGTAAACGTAAAGAGTTTCAAAATGAATTTAATGTCTTTTTCATTAACGTACGTATCAGAAGTGTCTGGATTTGAATATTCTTAGCAGAATGCATAAATCGTATCTTTGACTACTGTGGCTGTTTCACTACTTATTTACTTAAGTGGCGCTACAGACCGGAATGAAACTGGGCCTCAATGAACATGCCTCTTCAATTAGCTCGGTTCTTAGCTAACTGCATCCAGTTGCGCATTCCAAGTTGATTACGGTCGGTTTCTACTTGTACGCGCCTTTTAAGGCGAGGTCTTCCTCTAATGCGTCCGACGTCTGGCTGAGAATCGAAAACTCTGCGAGCCGGAGAAATGGAGTCTATTCGTTCTACATGTCCTAACCATCTTTAACATCCAATGCGGAGTTTTTGACCAGGGACATGTCGCTGTATATCTCGTATAGTTTTTTGTTGAATCTTCGTCTCTATAGCCCGTCATGATCGAAGATTTTTCGAAGAATTTTCCTCTCAAATCGACCAAGAATTTCTTCATCCGCTTTTTAGACGGCCCGTACTTCAGCGCCGTAGAGCAGGACTGGGATGATCAGGGTCTTATATGGGATCTCTGTTGTAGTTCGAGTGAGGGCTTTACTACTTAATTGCCTTCTTAGCCCGAAGAAACAGCGGTCGGCAAGAGTAATTCTTCGTCTAATTTCTGACGCGATGTTGTTGTCAGAGTAAAGAGCGGAGCCGAGATAGACAGAGTCCCGTACTACCTCAAAGTAATATCTGTCAATGGTGACGTTCTGTCCAATTCGTTGATGTTGTGTGTCCCTTCGTGATGACAGCATATACTTCGTCTTGCCCTCATTTTTGCCACTTCCTTCTCTATACTAGCAAACGTGGCTATGACATCACGTTGGGTCCTACCAATGATGTCAATATCGTCGGCGTATGGTAGCATTTGTAAAGATTTTTGCAAAATTGTGCCTATGGTGTTGGCTTGGGAGTTTTGCACAATTCTCTCAAGAATCGAATTGAAGAAGTCACATCACACATTGGTATCGAATGTTACGGTGAGGTCGTTTCCGACCCTGATCGTCACTCTACACAGACGAGTTTGTGTGGTATACCAAAACTAGGCATGGCTCTGTATATTTCGTCTCTAAAAATGTTTCGTATGCGGTTTCAGGATCTGTCGACGTGTGAAAACTGATCGGCTGTGGACTTTCCTGGTTTAAAACCGCACTGACAAGGGCCGGTCAGGTTGTTGGTAAACGCTTTCAGGCATTCACATATTACGGCAGATAGGATCTTGAAGGCGATGTTGAGGAGACTAATGCCTCTGTAGTTGACGCAGTTTCGAGGGTTCCATTCTTCAAGCATACTTTCTTCCGACCAGATTTGGCTAATGAGTTGGTTGATGTTACTTACTTATGTCATCTCCGCCGGCTTTATAAAGCTCAGCGGAAAGTCTGTTGTTTCCGGCAGCCTTTTTAAGCTTGAGGTTAGAAATTTTATCTATCCTCACTTCACTCAGGTCGGGTGGTTGACAGTTTTCGCTGTCGTTGCGAATATTGAATGGTTCATTCTGCCTGACAGCGGAATCTTGTTTGTCATCACCGTTTAACAGTCTGCAGAAGTGGTTCCTCCATATCCTCAGCATCGACTGTGTCTCAACTACGATATTTCCTTGTTCATCTCGACAGGATTATGTTCGAGCCTTGTATCCTTGGAGTGGCACCAATCTAACGGGTGATACAAGTAGAGGTACTTTTTTCAAAAGCTTTTTTTTGACAGATCACGTGTGAATCGTGTCATGCTGTCATGTTATTTTTGTTTAGTATTGTTTGGCATTTCATAATGGAAAGACTTACGCGTGAACAACTTTTACAAATTGTTCAACTTTATTATGAAATTTCACGTTCTGTGAGGAATGTGTATCGTGCACTTCGCTCAAATTATGGTCAACATAATCGGCCTGCTGAGCGTACTATTCGCAACACCATCACCCATTTTGAGACCCAGCATTCATTATTGGATAATATTCGACCGAATAGACCACGTCCAGCACGCTGTGAAGAAAATATAGCGGCCGTAGCTGAGAGTGTACACGAAGACCGTAGAGAGTCGATTCGGCGCCGTTCGCAGCAACTCGGACTGACGTATGGAACGACTTGGCGCATTTTACGTCAAGATCTTAAATTGAAAGCGTACAAAATACAGCTTGTGCGACAACTGAAGCCGCTCGACCTTCCCAAGCGACATCGTTTCGCTCTATGGGCTCTTGAAAAGTTCCAAGAAGATCCGCCGTTTTCGAGGCAAATTTTGTTTAGCGATGAGGCCCATTTCTGGCTCAATGGGTATGTAAACAAACAAAATTGCCGCATTTGGGACGAAGAGCAACCTGAAGAGATTGAAGAACTGCCACTTCATCCAGAAAAAACAACTGTTTGGTGTGGTTTGTGGGCCGGTGGAATCACCGGTCCATATTTCTTTAAAAATTATGCTGGTGCGAACGTAACCGTCAATGGCGACCGTTATCGTGCCATGATAACCGAATATTTGATCCCTGAAATTGAAGCTCGTGATCTCGGCGATATTTGGTTTCAGCAAGACGGCGCGCGCCACTTCCCACACATCGCATCAATCAATGGACTTATTGAGAGAACATTTCGGTGAGCACATAATTTCACGTTTTGAACCGGTCGATTGGCCAAGAAAGATCGTGTGATATCACGCCGTTAGACTTTTTCCTGTGGGGATATGTTAAGTCAAAAGCTTATGCCGACAAACCCGCTTCCCCCAGTTACCAGTCGAAATGCTCGAACGAGTGATTGGAAATTGGACTCAACGGATGGACCATCTGCGACGTAGCAACGGCCAACATTTGATAGACATAATCTTCAAAAAATAAATGCCAAAGAATGTTCTTTCAAATGATAATAAACACTCTCCATTAAATTTGAATTTTCTGTGTTTTTTCTTTAAAAAATTAGGGAGCCTCGAAATGGATCACCCTATATATCCTCGATCGCACGCTTTTTTGGCTCTTTATTCTCCTTTATGAAAACCCGTTGTTCTTCCCTTCTTCTCTGCCTATAGAACTCAATGGCAGGTCTCGTCTTCACCTGCAGCTTAGCCTTGTAGGCTTCCTTCTTGGCTGCGAGCATATGTCGGCATTCCTCATCAAACCAGGGGTTTATTTTTGGTGGACGTCAGAAACCTGTCACATCAGTTGCAGCTGTTCTTTTGGCTTATTGCCATCGTTGCCATTGTTTTTCGACATTCGATGCTGGTGGCATGGTGTTAATCGGGAAGTAAAGGGATACGCGTTGCGCAGGGTCTTGGCGGTCTCTTGCTACTGCAGTTTTTCGACAATAAATCTTAAGACAGCATTCTTACCTTGGCTGCAACAAGGTAGTGGTCCAAGTCGATGTTAGCTCCTCGGAGTATTCGGACATCCAAAATACTGGATGCGTACCTCTTGTCTATCGCTATGTGATCAATTTGGTTGACTGTTCCGGCTGGTCCGACTGGAGACCGCCATGCCCCCTTATGGATATCGAGGTGAGGTAACCGTGTGCTGCCTATATTGGCATTTCGTTATGTAGTGAAGTCAATTAGCCTAAGTCCGTTACCAGACGTGTTGTCGTGTAGGCTATGTTTTCCACCAATACTGCTAAATATGTCGTCTCTTTCTATCATTGCATTTAAATCTCCGAGCACGATTTTAAAATCGTTGTTCGGTGGTCGCTCAAAGGGTTTTTGTCAAGGATCTGTAGAAGCAATACTTAGCTATATCGTCTTTTTCCTCCGTTGAGCCCTAAGCGCATATAAGGCTTATATTGGACAATTTGGCCTTGATGCGAATGGTTACAATGCGTTCGCTAATATTTATAGCAAATCCGAATCCGAATGGTCGCTGTTTCTGTTCACTATAACACTGACGATATCTCTGCCAATCTCTTCTATGGATTTTTCTTATTTTAATTTAATTTAATTTTAATTTTTTCTTAGAAAATGTAGCTATTCGAACTTTTGGGACACTTACATCCTGCAACAGTTAGTTAGAATAGAGTGTATGTCATCTTTACTTGTAAGATTTTCAATGTATGTGGGTTCATTGCGTAGACTTAAGTTCACATTAGAACGAAAACGTGATCAATTGACAATTTTCTAATCATTAACACAGGGTGTCCGCCGTGAAGGGATACTACTTTGTTGGTTTATAAGTTTTGATTTAATAAAAGAGCGTGGATCTTATTTTCATAACTGTTTTATTTAATGTCGGCAATTATGTATGGAATACAATACCATTTACCTGGTATTGTATTCCATACATCCGCTTCTATTAGCCTCATAAATGCGAGCCCATTTGAGCACATTTCTCATTACATTCTCACACATCTCACGCAGTTTTTTCATTAATTTCATCACGAATATTTTGTTTGAGTTGCTCAAGCGTTTCTGGTTTGTTTGCATAATCCTTGCTTTTCAGATATCGACACAAAAAGAAGTCCGGGGCAGTCAAATCAGGCGACAGTGGAAGCCAATCAACATCAGCATTTGTTGAAATAACCTGTTGTGGAAAGAGGTCTCGCAGTAATTCCATTGTAATCCTGGCTGTATGCGATGTGGCACCGTCTTGTTGATACCACATGTTAATCAAGCCCAAAGCTTGCAGTTGTGGCATTAAAAAGTTTTCAATCATATCACGCTATCGCTCCCCATTCACACTTACCATTACCCCGTTTCCATTTCAAAGAAGTAAGGTCCAATGATTCCTCCTGACCAAATTGCACACCAGACTGAAACTTTTAATGGATGCAAAGGTGACTGATGATTAGTTTGAGGGTTTTCCATTGCCCAGTACCGACTATTCTGTTTATTCGCATATCCATTCAAATGAAAATGTGCCTCGTCACTCATTATGATTTTTTTATGAATTTGTTTTCTGACAACCCCAATCCCTGTGTCTGCAGTTTAAATCCCCACAGAATATTTTGATTCTTTTTTGTTTTTTTGTTTTTTAAATTACCTCAACACTAATATTTTCAACATATTGGATTCTAACAACCCTCCTGCCCTTCTATCGATTCTTTAATTTCGATAAAATTCAAAAACATTTTTTATCATAGTCTCCGTAACTAAAGCAACATGAATATTTTTAGTATTTAAAAAATTGGAGATTCATACAGTTTTACTGCGGATACCTCTCGCATTCCAAGTTATTATACAAGTTGGGCCAAAATAAGACATCCAGACAGATGTTGTTTGACCTTCAGAATATTGGTTGTGGCTCGCGCAGTATGTGCCGTTGCTCCATTCTGTTGGAATCACATGTCCTCTAGTCCTAATTCGTCCAATTCCGGCAAAAAAAAAACTCGGTTAACATGGCCCTATAGCGTGCACCGTCCACTGTTGTCGTTTGACCAGCGGCGTTCTTAAAAAAATGGCCTTTCAGCGTGAATAGCGTACCATGCAGTAACTTTGAGCGGGTGTTAAGGCTCCTCGTGCATTTCTCGTGGATTTTCGGTGCCCCAAAAGCGATAGTTTTGGTTGTTCACGTACCCGCTGAGGTGGTAATGAGCCTCATCGCTCATCATGATTTTGGTCGAAAAATCGTCCACTTCGATTATTCCGCGTACTTGGGGAGTTTATTGCTCCATGTCTTGTTCACTTGTATTCTACATCTGTCTAGTCCATAACTGTCAAAACAGATTTGACATGGGCGGCCATTTGTAAAAATAAGAGCATATGCCTATATATTTATCTGGCACATTACTTAGCATTAGGATATAGAAACTTAATAGCTAAATGTACAATAAAATTAAATTGTTCGATTTTAGTTTTGCATGTTTATAATTTTGTAATCATCTCCATAGCCAAGGAATTAAGCTCTTCAGCTGAGAAAAGTGTACTGGAACCATCGCAACAATAAACACGATTTACAGTGTTGCTGGAAGCACCAATCGGATTTACAATAGGAGTAGTGTGAGAGGCATGATCCCATGTGTTGTGTGGTTGAGCACTCAAACTAACGGTATTACTCATATTGCTAGTAACTTGCTGTCCACGTCGTTGCGGCAGTGCAGGAAAATCGGAGAGGGAAGCTCACTGCTATTCCGCGTGAATAGCATTCACTTGCGAGTTTGCATATGCTGTGGCTTGAGTAGAATGCCTTTGTTTTCCAGATGTTTTTTCTCTTAATTCCAGATTCGTAAAATAAAGGTTGTTAAAGAAAGAACTCAATATTAACAACCAAACCAATTGAACTATTGGTATACTAATGTTCAAGGACTATTAAACAACTTCAATGAAATAGAATTCTTAGTGAATAATAATAATTTTGAAATAATTGCCTTCTCAGAAACTCATTTGACTAAGTATATAGAAAATAGTGAAATAAACCTAGAAAACTATAGTACCCCCCTACGATGTGATAGTACAAGTAGTCACACAGGTGGTGTAGTGTTTTATTTCAAAGAAGGTCTACGTTATAGATTAATAAATGAAATCAACATTCCAATGCAGTTATGGTGTTTGTGTTACGATATCTTTTCTAATGAATTTAGAGAAACTGTTGCTATTTTTTATAGAACTCCAAGTAGTTCTGAGCGCGAATTTTGCAGACATTTTTCAATTTGGATTGATATGGTACTTCATTCAAATTGCAATATAGTGCTTTTTGGTAACTTTAATATTAATTTACTAGACATTGAATATACATACACCAAAACATTCTATGAAATGTTAATACAAAATAATTTAAAACAAGTGATAAATAAAGCAACAGACATACAGATACAGACATACAGATACTACGAGGACTTTAATTGACTTCGTTATATGCCCAAGAGAAAAACATCTTTCTGCAGATACAGACCCGGAATTGAAAGTTAGTGATCATGAAGACTGTGAACATAATCACTTGATTTTTTCAATAGTTTTCGAGCTACATGCACTTTTTTTGTTGCATCGTTTGGTGTAATCACTTAATCTATATCGTCAGAATCAATGTCTGGAAGACATTGAAGGGTGCTGTAGTAATTCGTAATTCTGTCCTTCTTCTTACGAGAATTATTGTCATTCATATTCTACATATTATTCATATTTTACAAGACACTGTTTTCTATCCGAGGACAAGCGTTTGTCCCTGGTGTTGGGCCATCTTTCGCGTTTGGAAATTTTGATTAATTCATAGAAACAAGAGATAGTAAGTCCAAAGAGTCAAACATCATGCACAGACAGAGACAAAAGCTACTGGTTGACTGAGCCTCCGCTCACCATTATTGGGCAATATTTTCACAAAAATAAAGGGAAGTTATTTCTCACTCGAGGTAAAGTTATTTTCCATGGGAAGTTATGGCCTGTGATGTATTCAACATGATGTACCTCGTGTCACTTCGGAAGAGGGTCTATACTTGAAACATTTCGAAAATACTGTCAGGCGAGATGAAGAGGATGATTTTTTTTCAGGCTGCCATTTAAAGTTGGACACGATAGCTTAGGATACTCGTTACGTTGTGCACAAAGACCATTTTCCCGGCTTGGATAGTCGACTGGAGAGGAATCCGGAATTGAAACGTCAATATGTAGACTTTTGACGGGCTCAGTGGTGAGATGGTTATTGCGATGAACTGCCGTGCAGAAGGTCTGGGTTCGATTCCCAGCCGTAGCAACATCTAAATCTGGCCCTCCTCTCGTGATGATCTGACATGTCATCAGAGTAGTATCAATTGTCAAGAAAAGCATATCTCAAATTCGCCGTTCGCAGTCCACATAAAACAGGAGGTCCCGCCATGGTGCAAGAAGTACACACGCACACATGAATGGTATTGAGAATGCTCGGCCCTGGGTACTAACGAGCCTGTTGCGCCATCATTTTTTTTTTGTATATTAACAAGGAATACATAGATGAACGTCACATGGTGAAAGTAATATCAGACATCAGTGCGTCACAAAGACAGACATAACAACCACGAAGTCGAGGGCGGTATTTGACTTTGCAGTTCCAGAACTTAGGCTTGTGTGTCATTGAATGATGTTTTTATGAAGGGTCCTGTAGTACAAGATGAACACTTCTCAACTCTGTTGAGATATCGTTGCTATCAATTTGCTGTGAAGGTAGATATATACAAAATGTATCGGAAAGTATTCGTAGACAATGACACGTATTACCAGTGCATTTTGTGAAAAGATAATCCAAATAAGGATATGGACCAACTAATGACGGTAACATATAACCACTACATCCAAAATCTTTCCTATCCTCTCTTTCTTCCCCTTCTCTAACGCTCATACTATGGTAACATATAAAAGGGTATTCATAACCCCTTGAGTACGTGTAAATTACAAAAAAAAAAAAAAAAGTATGGAGCGATGAAAAATTTGATATTCGCAACTGGCATACTAATGAGCCATCATTTCTGGCATCGATGTCCGAAGGCAACGGGGAAACACTGATCAATGACTCGGATATCATTAAAGCATTAGGTGTTGTATGGGATCCTAAATGCGATGAGATAAATCCCAATATTCGAACCTCAAACCGAGTGACTATGCGTAACCTTTTGTCTGAAATGTCTCTGTTGTTTGAACCTCTTGGGCTTATAGGGCCTAAGTTGTAAGGGCGAAGATATTTATGCAAAAGCTAGGGATCTCCAAGATAAAATGAGACGAATCACTCTCTCATGGGCTGCAAAAAGAGTTAAACACTTTCAAAAAGGAGTTAAAGGAATTCTGAAGAATACGTGTGCAAAGGTGCATAATTTAAAACAATACTGAGGTTCATGGGTTTGCAAATACTTCGGGCAGAGCTTATGATTGCTGTAACTATAGCCGATATAAGATTAATGATAATTTTGTTGCAAGACTTTCTCTCGTGTTGTTCCTTGCAAGATGATAGCAATACCAAGGTTGGAGCTGTGCGCTGAAATCCATATAAGGTTTACAAAGTTTTCGAATTTTCAGACGACGATAAGAAGTCTTTCCTTTGTATGTCGGTACATTGTGGCGCATAGCCAACGAAGAGATCTGGTAAGAGTACCCTTTGCCAGTATGGAATTAGAGAAGACGTTTCTAAGACTAGTATTGAACAGTCATCTATTGCAGAGGAGCTACCGCTTCTTCAGAAGAAGAAGGAGTTAACGAATCAAAGCTCTTTTAAATCAATGTCACTATTCCTGGAGAAACGAGGCGAGCTGGAGTTATTAAGAGCAGAAGCAAGTACAGATACAGATCCTCCATTCACAACCAAACATCCATTGGTGTTATCGAAAATGTGCTTCAAGTATCGGCCACGTATAATCTCGGAGATCATGGGGAATCTTCCTCTGAGCAGGGTCGAACTAACGTGGCCTTTACTTGTTGAAATTTGTTGAACCTTATATACGGAACATCTCATTTATTTGTCTAAAGCTTTATTAAATCATCGTACTTACCTTTAGTTTTGGCCGTTTCTATTATACTGGTGACACCAGTTCCGATCTTATTGAATGTTGTTATCGTAAACTGGTATCTAGTGCCGCACTGTAAATCTTCCAACAGATATGAGTTCGCACGGCGATCCAATTGCAATTCTTCCCATTCTCCAAACTCTTTTCGAAATGTGAGAATGAAACCCCTCAGCGGAGCTCCTCCAATGTCATCTACCCGCCAGAGAAGGGAAACCGACTTTGCCGTGCTTCCAGTTACTGATAGTATAGGCGCAGCAGGTGGAACTAGTTTCAAGGAGTAAAAAAATTAATATTTATCATCACCATGGTCCACCTGAAACTTACCTTGAACAAACAATTGATAAACTATATGATCAGATCCTAGCGCATTCCGCACCCCACAAGAGTAGTTTCCCTCATGACTTCTTTGGATATTTCGTAGAGTCAGTGTATTATCATTTCCGACCTCTAAACGAAATTGCTTTTTTGACCTGGCGTTTAAGATTTTCCATTCGGCATTTGGCTTTGGGTTGCCAACGAAAAGGCAGGCCAATTTCATGTCAACCTTCCAACTTACACTTAGAGTTTGTCCAAATGATATTATCGCAGCTGGTACTGACAAACTAGGTGTCAATTTGATGACTGGAGTACTAGGCCCTTGACCGACGCGAGTGGATGCGGTAACCCATGATTCATACGTTTCTCTTACTGTCAAATCTTTAGCTTCAAAATGACGATTGTGCGCTGGCAGCACCTCTTTCAGTATCTTCAATTCCTGTCCCTTGTCCAATATGCGAATGTAGACATTGTATTTTGTCACCATTCCGTTGGGTCGACGTGGAGGTAACCAGCTAATGATTACCGAAGACTCGCTACTGACTACAGATTTTACACGCTCTGGAGCATCTGGTACAGCCTCCTCGGTTGTGCAGGAAACAACTGAACTAACAACACCCTCGCCAGCTCTGGTGAATGCAAGGACCTGTACGCTATAGTTGGTGAACGGCTGTAGCCCATGAAGGACGGTATTCAATGATGAAGTTATTTTTGTCTCTCTGCTTCCGTAGTTGCTTTCGTAATTACAAGGTTCGTAGAGAAGCTTATACCCTTGGATGATGCCATGCGTGTGTTCCTTCGGTGGGGCTTGCCATGAGATTTGAATATTCTGAGCTGTTAAAGCGATACATGTGACTCCTTGAGGGGGTGTTGATGGGACGTCCTCTAATGTGTGGCTAAGAATAGGCTCACTTGGCGGTCCATCACCCTTTATGTTGAATGCAGACACTGTCACCGCGTACTGTGTGTACTTCTCTAGACCTGTGAGCCTAAAGTCGTGTAATCCTTCACCTACCAGTATACCCACCTTTGTGTAGTTGTAAACATTGTCGTCGTGCTTTTGATAGCCGATTGTATAACCAAGAAGTTCCCCGTTCCAACTGTCACGATCCGGTGGCCGCCATGTAATAAGAAGTTGTTGGGGACCTAATGGTTCGGCTGCAACTGCCTGTGGTCGGCCACTTGGTACTTCAGCATCCGTTTGTACTAGCAATATATCACTGGGGGCACTAGTACCCAAATGGTTTTCGGCATACAGTCGGAAGTGATACACCTGCGATGGCTTTAGTGATGTTACTTGCGCCATTGTTTTATCGCCGGGAAGCAGTTTCTGGTTATTGTGCTCATGCCAAACTTCTATAAAGAAAATTTTATATGTACCTAACTCAAGGAAGGGTTGGCTTTATGAACGTATCTGTGTTTCAGTGTCAAAAAATCAAACATACAGAATTTTGACATGTAGAATGAAACGCAGGTTAAGCTCAAGTAACAGATTACCCACCCTGTGCCTTTTTATATTGTAAAATATAATTAGAGATGGGCTGTGAATCGCGATAGCCTTTTGTATCCTGTTCATTGGGCGACCATGCCAATGTCACAGTTCGGCTTGCAAGTTCCACTACGTGCAAATTGATGGGGAAATTCGGGGGCTCTTGTACCTGAATGTGTAGAGCTGCTCTATCCTGACCATATGCATTGCTGGCCACGCACGTATACTCTCCACGGTCTGATAGAATTGCCTGTAAAATACTCAATTCAGAAACGACCCCTCGGCTTAAAAGAGCATCCTTAATAAGATAGCGTATGTCGTATGCTGGATCGATTCGATTGCCTTTGGCGCGCCAATAAATATCTAGAGGTTGGTCTCCATCTGCCTCACATCGTAGTGTCACCCTATCGCCTCGTCGAGCTGTCAATTGTTTGTTCCGAATGGTGACGTGTGGTCCCACTAAACATAATTAACGCTTAAGAGGTGACTAATTATTAACCTTTTGTTTATCTTACCGTGTACAGTCAATTTAATTAAGGTGCTTAGACCTGCGCCTATTCCATTGTTTGCCTGGCATAAATAGCTGCCTTCATGTTCCCTACCTACTTTGGGAATAATCAATGATCCGTTTCGATGGCTCTCGATCATTGCATTACCACCGGTATAGCTGAGCTCGCGATATTCTCCAGACTGTTCACCTGTAATGAATTTTTAAAAGGCACCACATTATTTTGGTTTATTAAATCTAAACAGGATTGTATATTTCAGAGATTTCATTTCAATTAAAAGATCGAGATTGTTAAGTATCTTTCGCGATGGGCCTTAGAAAAATGTATTTTCTAAAAGAATAGCGTCAATTAACTGCGGTTTACATTCTAAAAGCAGGGAAATGCTTCAATACAAAAGCCAAAGATTACAGACCAATAAGTTTGTTCCTTAAATATTACCAAATTGCCTTTTATTTAAGTGGCGTTACGGTCTGAAATGAACTTGGGCCTCAACCAACATGCATTTCCAATTAGCCTGCACCTTAGCTAACTGCCTCCAATCGCGGACTCTAAGTTGGTTGAGGCCGGTTTCTACTTGTGCCTGTCAATTAAGGCGATGTCTTCCTCTACTGCGTCCGACGTCTGTCTGGGAATTGAAGACTATGCGAGGCGAAGTATTGGTGTCCATTCGTTCTACATGTTCTAGCCATCTTACTCGTTCAATTCGGAGTTTGTTGGGCATGTCGCTGAACAGGTCGTATAGCTCTTCGTCTCCATAGCCCGTCAACGCAATTTTTCGCACCGGACCAAGGATTTCTTCATCCATTTCTGATACGGTCCATGCTTTAGCGCCGTAGAGCAAAACTGGGATGATCTGGGTCTTATATATGATCTTCTTGGTAGTCCGAGTAAAGGCTTTACTACTGTCCCTTTTTAGCCCGAAGAAACAGCGGTTGGCAAGAGTAATTCTTCTTTTAATTTCCGACGAGATGTTTTTGTCAAAGCTAATAGCGGAGCCGAGGTAGGTGTTGTTGGACGAGGATAGACTCTGATTGGCTCAAACTTTGCAACGTTCAGTGGCTGTAACTCTGACTACACATTAAGTGCTTATTTTTAGCCTGCAAGTGGTATCCATCGGGTACTGGTCTCATCCAACCGCATTTGACCTGCTAAACGATAAGGCGAGTGTTGATAACACGATGAAAAACAGCAACACTATAATCAGCCAGGTCAGAATGGCACGGAATGAATATCCGACCTTCTGTCCCAGGCGAACCTAGATAAGCCGCTTCGACATATAAACCATAGCCAGCACACGGTTTCCTCACCTCATTATCCATAAAAGGACATGGCGGTCTCCAGATCGACGAACGGTAACCAAATCGATAACATTGCGATAGACAGGAGACACGCATCTAGTATTTTGGATGTCCAAACATTCCGAGGAGCTAACATCGACTCGGACCACTACCTTGTTGCAGCCAAGGTAAGAATGCGGATATCGACCACGACACAAAAATACAGAAATACAGTGAAAAAAATATAATGTCGAAAGACTGTAATCGCAAGAGACCGCCAAGACCTTCGCGCAACGCGTAACCGTATCGTTTAACCTCACGATTGATACCATACCACCAGCATCAAATGTCGAAGAACAATGGCAACGATTCCAACAAGCCATTAGATCAGCCGCAACTGATGTGCTAGGTTTATCGCGCCCACCAGAAAGAAACCCCTGGATGAGGATTGCAGACAGAATCTCGCAGCCAAGAACGAGGCCTACAAGGCTAAGCTGCAGGTGAAGATGAGAGCTGCCATTGAGCTTTATACGCAGAGAAGAAGGAAAGGAAAAGAAAAAGAAAAGCGCGCGATCTAAAGAGAGGTGCCACTCCAGGAACGATGTTCGCAAGTTTCACCAAAGGGCCGACAGAATCCTTTCGAATTGAACAAGAAAATATCGTATTTGAGACACAGTCGATGCCGAGGATATGGAAGAACCACTTCTGCAGACTGTTAAACGGCGCTGACGAACAACATTCCGCTGTCAGGCAGAACGAACCATTCAATATTGACAACGACAGCGAAAACTGCCAACCACCCGACCTGAGTGAAGTGAGGATAGCAATATCTAAACTGAAGCTTAGTAAGGCTGCCGGACATGGCAGCCTTCCCGCAGAGCTTTATAAAGCTGGCGGAGATGACTTGGTAAGAAACATCCATGAACTTATAAGCCAAATCTGGTCGGAAGAAAGTATGCTTGAAGAATGGAACCTCAGCATCGTTTGCCCGATCCAAAGAAAAGGAGACCCTGCGCCAACTGCAGAGGCATAAGTCTCCTCAACATCGCCTACAAGATCCTATCTGCCGTAATATGTGAACGCCTGAAACGTTTACCAACAACCTGATCGGCCCTTATCAGTGTGGTTTTAGGCCAGGAAAGTCCACAACCGTTCAAATTTTCACACTTTGGCAGATCCTGGAAAAAAACCAAGAAGTCAAAATCGATACCCACTAAGTATTCATCGATTTCAAAGCCGCATACGACGGCATTTATAGAGACGAACTATACAGAGCCATGTCTAGTTTTGGTATACCGCCCAAACTCGTCCGTTAGAATGACGACGGAGAATTCTCGCTGCTCCATAAGGGTCGGAAGCGACCTTACCGACACATTCGTTAACAAAAAAGGATTTAGGCAAGGTGATGCGCTGTCATATGACTTCTTCAATTTGATTCTTCAAAGGATATTGCAAAACTCACGAGCCAACACCAGAGGCACAATTTTCCAAAGTGCAGTGCAACTGCTTGTATACGCCGACGATATAGACATAATTGGTCAGACCCAACGTAATGTCATAGCCACGTTTGCTAGTATAGAGAAAGAAACAGCAAAAATGGGTTTAGCAGTAAATGAGGGCAAGGCGAAATATGCTGTCAACATGAAGGGACACACAACATCGACGAATTGGACAGAACATCAATATGGACAGTACGAGGAAGTACGGGACTTTGTCTATCTCGGCTCCGTTATTAACTCTGACAACAAACTTTCGTTGGAAATCAAACGAAGAATTACTCTTGCCAACCGATGTTTCTTCGGGCTAAGAAGGCAATTAAGTAGTAAAGCCCTCAATCGAACTACTCAGGAGATCATATATAATACCCTGATCATCCCAGTCCTGCTCTACTGAAGCTGAAGCATGGACCGTCTCAAAAGCGAATGAAGAAAGCCTTGGTCGATTTGAGAGGAAAATTCTTCGAAACATTTTTGGTCCCGTTTGCGTTGACGGGGTATGGAGAAGAAGATTCAACCAAGAACTTTACGAGGTGGGCAGCGACATGCCCCTGGTCAAATAACTCCGCATTGGACGTTTAAAATGGCTAGGACATATAGAACGAATGGACACCTATACTCCGTCGTGCAGAGTCTTCGATTCCCACACAGGCGTCGGAAGCAGTAGAGGAAGACCTCGCCCTAAGTGGCGCAACTTCTTCCAACTTGGAGTGCGTAACTGGAGGCAGTTAGCTTAGGACCGGGCTAATTGGAGAGGCATGTTGGTTGAGGCCCATGTTCAGTCCGGACTGTCTTAAGTAAGTAAGTAAGACAAATTGTAGGCTCAAGTCTTGCAAAAAATGTGCCTTATTATGAGGAAATGTCCACGCCTCACATTTGGAGTGATTTGGAAAGTGCCTGCTCAGCCTTGTTTTCACATACGCTTCGGGATGATCTATGTATCTCCTTCCATTTGAGCATGGTAGATTTTTAGATCTTCCATTCTAAGCTTATTCTAACAAATTTCTGTTTTTGTTTCTTTCTTAGTACTAAAAACGTTGACTTGGTGGTAAGTGTTTTGGACCTCCAATTTGTTGACCATAGGTACTTTCTACCTTTGAAAAACTATTATTCTGATTGTTTTCTGAGACTGACGAGAAAACTGGTTTTCACAAACGATGAGGAACACCGCACTTAAACTTCCTTACCTCCATATTTTTTCAGTAAAATAGTTATTACTTCATGTCAAAAAATAGTTTTTGATAGGAAAATTGCTAATTGAAAGGTCAAACGCTTTTCTGCGAATAAAATTCAGTTTCCAGTTATAGCTATAATTGAACAACTACATTGGTTCACAAAACATGATGAAATTGAAAGTATACCTCCGTAGATGGTTATAGGAATCATTAGAAAATTCCGCTTCATTCGGGTGGATTGGCAAACATTACTTTATAAAAATAAATCTTGACAATTGAAAAGCAAAAAGTGATTTTCAGGGAAAACTTTAATCAAAAAGCTAAAATATTTTTGGTTAATCATGTTCTTAAATTCAAAGGCTTGGTATGGACTCCAACCCGCCAATGGCTTAATTTATAAAAAAAGCCGCAAAAAGTTATAGCTGTAATGAATGCTATACCTGGACCCTAACTGGATTCTAATAATGGCGCGAGATTTAGTAACCAAATGTAGTAAACGCTTGTTTAATCCATTTTTTCGAAATTTCTTCTAATTATGACGAAAATAAAAGCCCTTTTGGAAGTAGGGTGCTAGGGGTGGATTTTTAACATAATAACACTTGCATTTCCAGCATCTACTAAGAAAACGTATACAAATCTTACAATCCTAGCTCAACTTGTATGGCCAATAAATAGGTATCATACAAATGGACGGCCAAAAAAAGAAATCTCAGGTTATAAATGGACAGAATCCAGCGCCGAGACACTAGATCTGCTCCCTAACACCCACTTTCCTAACTGCAACAGCGTCTAGGAGGTTGCTCATTTGGAGGCGACTCCAGTATACACAAATTTATATGGCAGTAAAGAATTTTATGGGCCATTGACACATTTGAGCCCTACAAAACAGCAGGCCCCGACGACATAGCCCCCATGATATTAAAAATGATTGCTAACTACATTAGTCAACACCTTCCGTGAATGTCTAAAGCTGAATCATCTTCCCAAAGCGTGGCATGAGGTCAACGTGATATTTATACCCAAAGCAGTCATACAATTGCGAAAGACCAATTATTCTATCCTCATTCATACTAGGTATTCAAATGCAAAATAACTTGAATCCAGCCTTTATATCCTCAAACCTTCATGCCTATATCACGGGCAAATCGATAGAAAATGTACTGCATTTGGTAGTTCAAACAACTGGAAAATCACTATATCACAAAAAATATACACTAGCAGCCTTCCTAGATATAGAAGGAGCCTTTAACAACACGAAAACCGAAGCAATCGAGATATGTAGCACTTGGAAAAAGCAGAAATAGATACGGTTATTAGTGACTGGATCATAACCGTGCTTAAAAACGCGTCTTTGCATCCTCACTGGGATATTGTACCAAAAGGATAATAACGATGAGAGGTTCTCCACAGGGGGTGTTCTTTCTCCACTTCTCTAGCTACTTGAAGTCAACGAAGCATTGAGGAGATTAAAAACCACCGCAATAAATAAAGTGGCTTACGCAGACGATGTGGTTCTCATGGCATGTGGAAAATTCCCATTGACTATTAGCGCAATCATGGAAGCAAGCCTAAACGGTACTCTATAGATGGTCAGAACCATGCGGCCTGGGTGTAAATTCGAAGAAAACTGAACTAGTCCTCTTCACTAACAAAAGATCAGTCTCAGCGTTTATGGCACCTACTCTGGGAGGGTCCACCCTCTCACTGTCAGCAAGTGCCAAATAACTTGTAGAGATACTTGATAGCAAGCTTGACTGGAACCTGAACATCAACGACGAAATCTAACATTGCACTTTACAGCTGTAGTAGAATCTGTGGTAAGAATCGGGGCTCATCCCCAAAGGTCAGGAAACGGCCGTACACAGCTGTTGTCAGCACAATCCTTACCTATGGTTTCCTAGTCTGCTTGAACTTCATGAAGAAGACGATGCATTTGACTGCATTAATAAAAGTTCAAAAAACAGCATGCCTACTCATAAGAGGAGCCATGCGCACCAGTCCTATAGCAGGCTTGGAAGCAATTCTAAGTCTTCCACCAAACGGCTTACAAGTCAACGAAACTGCAGCGAAAAGCGCAGCACGTCTCGAAGAAGAGGGTAAACTGTGTATCAATCCCTAATGAAATAAGTATGTAGAATACGAGAGTGACGCATCTGACTTCACCATCCCATATCACGATTTCGACATTAAATACTTTAGATAACCAAGCAGAGACGAATGGTCAAAAACGGTTGTATCCAACACTGAAAAATCAATCTATAGGTCTAAAGTTGAAATGTCAGTGGGGTCTACAGTGATAAAATCGAGTTAACCACATAACTTCGACTAGCAAACTCATGCAGTGTATTCCAAGCAGAAATTCTCCCCATATTCGAAGCTGCCGTATGGTCTTAAGTATTGGACATACCCCAACCAAGACATATCCATTTATGTAGATAGTCAAGTGGCCGTAAAAGCTCTGGCACCCAAAATAATAAAATCACTCATAGTTGGATGCTGCCGCACAGAGCTAAAGCCTCTATGTAACCAGAATAAAGTCCAAATTATTTGGGAGCCAGGTCATATCTAATAATATTCCAAGAAATGAGAAAGCAGACGAGTTAGCTAGACTAGGATCGTCCAGCTGCATCTCCTTAAGCGACAGCAGGGTTAGACCTCCATTTGCTTCTAAGAAAAGTAGGCAATAACTGGATAAACGCAAAGTGTAACAAAATCTAGGTGGAAAAACATTCCAACATTCTTACACCAAAGACATTTGGCCGGAAATAAGTGATAGCAAATCAAACAAGCTTATAGCTTTGAAAAGAGCTTCTATTTTTAAAGCGGCGAGAGTGATAGCAGGTCACAAACTCACGACCTGTTGGGTAAGTACTCTCATAGAATCGGACTAGCTGACTCACAGAAAATGCAGAAAATGCGGCGACCCAGAATTCGAGGAGAACATCACACACCTACTCTGTCACTGTCCCTCGATCTGCAACAGCCGCAGCAAACTTCTTCGTAGCTTCTACTATGAGGGCTGAAGGGGCTGCGAAACATACAGTGTTCTGGTGCATCTGTTTGAAGCGGATGGAACGACACCTCTATTGTCCAAATGACTTTTCTCGTTGCAAGAATCATAACTCTTGAACGCATTAAGATTCACTTTTATTTGAAGGAAACTTCGAGGGCTGTTAAGGCAATCAATTTCAAGAAAATCGTTTTACAGGGTGTTTCGTAATCATTCACTTAATAAATGCTTTCTTAAAAAAGGGAATTAACCCAAAAAACAATTGAAGTATAACTTAAAAAATGGTCCTTTGCTTTGCAAATTTTGTTAAAAATAAAAACTATGACCACCTAAGTGTCAGAATAATATCACTTGACTCCTTAGCGTATTTAAACAGGATCAGTCTGCAAAAGTGAACTATTGGCGCTTCCCTATAATTGTAACCTGACCCTTATTTGAGAACTCACCCTTTGTTATGACAAATATTATATTTATATCTTCTTCTCGTTAAATACTTACCTACTGGTCACAAGTGTTTTCTTACATCTTTTTCTTTTTAGAGGTTGGTTTTTGAAAAGAGATAAAACTGATATTTTGTGGTAAAATAGGGCAACTCTAATGTCATTTATGTTCAGTTTGGTTTGCCATTTCATCATGAACAGGTTGAAAAATGAACAACGCTTGCAAATTGTGCAAATTTATTTCGAAAATAATGATTCAGTTCGCGAAGTCTACCGCAAGCTGCGTCCATTTTATGGTCGACATAATCGTCTTTCAGAGCAATTGATTCGGTTAACCATAGATCGTTTTCGCACTACGTTTACTCTATGTGATAACACGCATCCGCAGATACGTCGAACAGTGAGCACCGAAGAAACGATTGCCGCTGTAGAGCAAAGTGTTTACCTTAGAAGATCCAGCTTGTGTAAGAATTAAAGCCGCGAGACCATGCAAAGGGTCGTGATTTTGGTGTATGGGCCGAAAATGAGATTGATATCCATGCTGATTTTCATCGCAAAATTTCGTTCAGTGATGAGGCTCATTTTTGGTTGAATGGATACGTCAATAAGCCAAATTGCCTCATTTGGAGTGAAGAGAATCTACATGAGACCCTTGAGACGCCATTACATCCACAAAAACTGACTGTTTGGTGTGCTCTATAGGCTGGTGGAGTCATTGGGCCATACTTCATCCGAAATGATGCTGGAGCGTCAGTTACCGTTATTGGAGGCCGGTAGAGAGCCATGATAACCAACTATTTTATTCCCGAATTGGATGGCATGAATGTCGATGAGATGTCGTTCCAAAAAGACGACGAAGGAAACATTCGATTAGCGCATAATTCCGCAGATCGTGTGATTTGACACCAAGATATGTGAATTCGCTCTTCTACGCCAACAAACCAGAAACGTTAGGGGAGTTGGAAGCCAACATTCGTTGTTGCCAAAATACGGTTCAAAATGCTCGAAAAAGTGCTTGAAAATTGGACCTCTAGCCTTGGCTACATTCGAACCAGCCGCGGCGGCCACATTCCCGAAATCATATTTAAACATTTATGGAATAAAATTATCCTTCGAATAAAGCTAAATTGATGGACATTAAAACGATTTTCTTGTTTTGTATTTCTATTCGAATTTCCAAATCTCTAAAAAAAACACACTTTTGGTTATAGACTCAGACCACATATATTTTTTGAGGAAAAACAACATCGAATGTGAAGGTAAGCTTAATGATCACCAAAAAAGGACAGCTATACAGAAAATGTCACAAATATGACCACATTGCGAAGAACTGTAGCTTAAGAAACCAAAACGCAGGAAACGCTAGCAATTAATTGCATTCGGTACAGTTTTATCAACAGTGAATACATTCCTAAACTGTCAACGAATCTCCTATCTGTTGTTCGTATTGCTAAACGAGGTCACACGGTTATCTTTAACAACAGAGGTGTAAAAGTTTTGAAACCAAAAAATTAAATAATACCTCCTGGTTTATATTTGCATAATTAATTTAAACTCGATTCCATTCCCTTAAGGAAATCATTTCTGTGTGGAGAGACAGCTAGTCGAGAACATTTTAATAACAGGTCATTTAAATAACAGAAGTCTGAAGAAACTCAAAGGAGGCTTGGCAACAGGAATCAGATTTACAAAAACTATCGAGAAAGACTGCAAAATTTGTCCCGTTGGAAAACAAATAAGACTTCCATTAGTTACATCCCTGACGTCGCACTTACTTATCGGGCTCCATCCTCTACGATCCCGGGCTTGCTGCTTCCAGTTTTCTAGACCAAGGGCTCTGGCATCCACGATGGCTTGGTCTTTCAAACTGAGGTTCGGTCTTCCTTGCCTTCTGAAACTTGGGGGCTCGACGTGGCCGAGCCAATATAGTGAACGTGTTTTGGCTTTTTGGACTACATCCAAACCTTTGTACATCTCAAAGAATTTGCAGTTGTATAATTTCCTCCATTCGCCCTCCTCGCATTCAGGAACAAAAATCCGCCGAAGTATTTTTCTTTCGAATGAGCCCAATATCAGCTCTCCCTTCTTGCTTGTCGTCCAGCACTCGGCGCCATAAGGCAGAACTGGCAGGATAAGGGTTTTGTAGAGCACACATTTCGTCCATCGACTTAGGAGTTTTGGACCCAGTTGTTTCGCGTTTCCTTCGGTAATTCTTCAGCAGATCTCCAATAGGGTGTCATTTGTGGAGTCTTTGCTTACTCCGAGGTAGGTGGACTCCATAACCACCTCGAAATTGCGTTTTTTCCTAGGCGTTGGACAAATGTTTGTTTGTTTGTTGTTAGCAAACACATAGTGTTGTCGTCATCTATTTTAAGGCCAACGAGTTTCGCCAGTTCTTCAATCGCCGTAGACGCCTCTATCACGGCACGCTAGGAGCGATGTCAATATCGTCCACGTATCCCTGCAGCTGGACGGACCTGTTAAAAATAGTGCCTTCAGTGTTGACGCCTGCCCTTCATACTATCTGCTCCAGTACAAGATTGAAGAAGTCACATGATAGCGCGTCTCCTTCCCGAAATCCAGTGCATGTTTGGAATAGTTCCGAGCAGCTATTACCAAACCGCACGTTGCAGCACGTGTTTTCCAGCGTCACGCGACACAGCTGAATCAGTTATTCCGGGATTACGAATTCGTTCACTCGGTCTCTGACGTCACAGAAACCCCCAAATCATTCTTTACCATACGCCTTTTCGCCTTATATATTCCATAGCGAATTCCTACGCCATTTTCGCATACTTTGCAAAACCTATCTTAAAAAGATACACCCCCTTATCCGTTTTTTAATCTAAATGTACGCTCTCAAACATTTAATAAGTGTGGCAGCAGGCCCAACAAATTGATCAATTGGATGAATTGAATCGCTAGGTAATAGCCGATACTTTCTTACATTTATAGATGATAAATCGAGAAAAATATGTGTGTTTTTCCTAAACACGAAATCTTAATCGGAAGTATCAATAATTTAGTCCGGGTCGATTTGTGTGGAGGCAGCAAAAATCGCTCAAGTGACAAAGAAAATCGTACTATAGGAATCAAAATATGAAATTTTGCCCGAGGAACCATACCAAAACGAATTCTGATGACCCGACTTTTGATTAGTAGGGTCAAATTTTGAAAACTCCCACTTTGACCCATTTAAAGTGCCCAAATCGAGTCCAAATTTATGACCGACCCTCACTAAACTTTGGAGGGCGGACACACCCATGACAGTGTGGAACCCCCGTGTGGGTTTCACCTTACAAATATTTAAAAAAAACATATGAGAAGGCTACAATCCACTGTGTGGATCGTTTTGTATCCTATCCCATCCCATCCTTAAGACAAATATCCCCAAAATTTCGGATTTATGGCGATGAAATATAGAAGTTCAGACTGTTTATCAAAATCACTTATGGTTCGACAAATAACACCGTTTTTCGGTTATGCTATGCTATGCTCAGAATCGCTAGCTGAGTCGATTTAGCCATGTCTGCCTGTCCGTTCGTCCGTCGGTTGTCATCGATTTTTGGGCCTTAAATTTTGAGCAAGAGTTTTGAAATTTGGTATAGATACTCTCTATCCGATGAAGCAGAACTAGTGTACAAATTTTTTAAATCCGCCCAATTTCACGCCCCCTTTTTAGAAAAACAAAGTTTAAGGCCAAACCATTAGAGATATTGGAAAAGTGTCCAAACAAGATATCGAGACAATCCTATATGTATATTTTTCGTCCATAAAAAGTTTTTTACCACCACCACTTTTTGGGGGCGTTTTCAATTAAAAACCTTTTTCGGTAAAATTTTATAAAATTATTGAAAAAAATTTGATGCAAAATAATTGGTTTTGGTAATGTAAACATTTCTTCCATATATCATTTTTACCCACGCCCACTTTTTATAGACATTTTCATACAAAAACCATTTGTATACCCTACGCCATAACGCATGCAGGAGTAAAACGTTGTGTTTGGTCGAACCATACAAGTTTTTGATAAACTAACTGAACAATATGTTGCTACAATTTCAATTTCAATTTTAATATTTCTTTGCCATAAAACCCACATTTAAGGGATATCAATTTAAAGGATGGGATGGGATAGGGTAAAAACGATCCACACAGTGGATTTTAGCCTTCTTATATGTTTTTTTTTTGTTTTGAGTTTATTTTTCTCTTTAGAAATTTATTTAGTCTGAACATAATGCGCATGTAAAAATTAAATTTAATTTAGTAATAGAAATTAAACTAAAAAAAATAAAATTAACATCTATTGTCGTTGCCAGAATTTTTGGATCTTTTTTTTTATTCATTTACTAAGCACAATTTGCTATTAAATATCCATAAAATAATAAAATTTATATTTAAGCTTAACCTAATGCAACGGTTGATTTTTTAAGAGTTAAGTTTTTCAGGTTGGCAGCACTGGTTAGTAATGCGTAAAAACGTCATCTGTCAAAGTGAAACGTTTTCAGTATACCATGAAAATCCGCTATTTTATCGCAAAAGTGTGTTCAGCGATGAGGCTCTTTTCTGGCTCAACGGATACTTAAATAAGCAAAAAAGTAAAACTGTCGCATCTGGAGTGATGAACAGCCACATGCCACACAATAATTACCGATGCATCCCGACAAAACGATAGTTTGGTGTGACTTATAGGCTGGTGGCATCATCGGTCCGTTTTTCTTCAAATACGACCGTGGAAGAATCGTTACCGTCAACGGCGAACGATATCCAGCCATGATATGCGTGAAACCATGGAAATGTTGAAGGATGAATTTGGTGAACAGCTTATCTCCCGAAATGGCCCCGTTAGTTGGCCGCAAAGATCATGCGTTTTAAATTCTTCTTCTTAAGTATCGCTACAGTCCGGAATGAATCTGGGCCTCAAACAATATGCCTCTACAATTAGCCCGGTACTGAGATAACTGCCTCCAGTTGCGCACTCCAAGTTGGTTGACGTCGGTTTCTATTTGTGCGCACCACTTAAGGCGAAGTCTTCCTCAACTGCGTCTGACTTCTGTCTGGGAATCGAAGACTCGGCGATCCAGAGTATTGGTGACCATTCGTTTTACATGTCCTAGCCATCTTAAACGTCCAATGCGGAGGTTTAAGGCCCAGGGGCATGTCTCTGTACAGCTCGCATAGTTCTTGCTTAAATCTTCGTCTCCATAGCACGTCAACGCAAACGGGACCGAAATTTTTCGGAGAAATTTCTTCTCAAATCGACCAAGGATTTCTTTATCCGTTTTTGAGACGGTCCATGCTTCAGCACAGGTGGGCAGGATTGGGATGAACAGGTCTTATATAGGATCTCCTTAGTAGTTCGAGTAAGGGATTTTTTACTGAATTGCCTTCTTAGCCCGAAGAAACAGCGGTTGGCATGAGTAATTCTTCGTTTAATTTTTGACAAGATGTTGTTGTCAGAGTTAATAGCGGAGCCGAAATAGACCAAATCCCCTACTACCTCAAAGTTATATCTGTCAATGGTGACGTTCTTGGTGATGTTCTGTCCAGTTCGTCGATGTTGTGTGTTCTTTGCTGTTGACAGCATATACTTCGTGCCCTCATTTACTGTTTAACCCTTTTATGCCGCTTCCTTCTCTATACAAGCAAACGTGGCTATGGCATCACGTTGGGTCCTACCAATGATGTCAATATTGTCTACGTTTGCTAGTACTTGTACCGGTTTTTGGAAAATTGTGCGATTTAACGCCTAATGATGATTTCTGGTGGGGTAATGCAAAGTCGTTAGTCTATGTAAACAAGCCGAAGACGATTGAAGGCTTACAGGATAACATAACACGCGTAGTTCGTGGAATACAGGCCGAAATGGTCTAAAAAGTGACGTAAAATTGGACATTTCGAAGAGACCATTTGAAACGGAACCCATTTACATGAAGTTGTCTTAAAACCGTCAATGGCAAAGGCCTATTTATCGATTACAATAAAAACTCTGAATATTTGATGCAAATTTGAGTGTTTTATTCGATTTAAAAAAAAACTACGCTTAAAAAATCACCCGTTCCAAGTATAAGTACACGGTATTGGGTACTTGGCTGATACTGGTACTTGAAAGTTTACAGGTCTGGGTATGAGATGATGAGTAGGAAATCATTATAAAGATTTGACAGTACAGTTCCACAGGGGTTTGCCCTAACGCATCCCCAGTTTCTTTTCCTACAATTAAAATTTCCAATAATAATAAAATCTCCATTTTTAATGATTTGTAAAAAGGTGGTCAAAAGAGTTTAGGGACCCTTTCGTCACTCTCTCCCTATATAATTGTCTAGTTCACCGCCAATTGGAGTAAGCCTCACAAGTTTGGACGCCATTCTATGTAGTTCCTTTAAATATAATTGAATCCGTCAACGTAAATTCATAAGACTTGCTTTGAGAGGACCTTGGGATGATCTACACAATTTGCATACATATAGGGGTTGAATTACTAAAGCTCTACTGCAGATGCCCTTGATATTTTAAGTGCTAGTGGTTTAAATACCCGTCGAGGTTCTTATAACCTACGTAGATTTCATATACTTAACCATAAACTGATCTATGGTATACATGAGTCTATAAGTCGCATGAGCAGAGTTTATAATAAGAATTACGATGTAGTTGAACTGCATGTTCGCAAAGGTAGTTTAAAAATAGTCTGCGCAATCGCATGCTATACCGGTAATAAGAGTATATAAGAGTATTTATATTTAATAATAGGTATAAGTAGCTTGTAACTTCATCGTTTATTTATTCTGTTAGTGATCTCAAACTTAATAACTTCTATGTTCTGTTATGTCGCACTAAAAAATGCAGTAAATGATGATCCTGCGGATGAATATTTTATACTGTGGCAAATCTCTGCTCGTACATTGTGCTTGTATTAAGCTCGCTACGATACGACCTGAAAGTGTGCCTATGCGAGTTTGACGACTCATCTAAGCGTCAACAGCCTTACCTAAAGGACGGACAGAAACAGGTGATAAGATCGACTCTAGTTTCGATTCTGATGCTTTCAAAACAAACACACCCCTATTGCATAGAGTATAAATAAATTAGCTTACCTATAGACTGCTTCCACACAACACTGGGAACTGGAAATCCATCGGCGTTGCACGTTATAATCACGGGATTGCCCAGAACAGCATTTTGGTCGGTTGGCTTTGTAACCCATCTTGGTGGCACTGCAGATACAGTAAATAAATCCATTAGATATTTATTTTAAAAAAAAATTAACAAAAAAAAAGTTCATAAAAGCCCAACATGCACATGCTATTTAATCTTAGAACCAATAGGTGAGGTGTATCCGATTTTTATTTATTAAGTAAACTTGCATTGAAACTTACCGACTGGTTTGTGTATCAGCTTGACGAAACAAAGAAATTAAAATGGATATAAGAGAATATGTTTCTGTTTTCCGTTTATCGGAAATGGTGTACAATGTACATTGTATGGTAACGAAATATGTGTGGTGAATAATATTTTTAAGAGAGCAGGGTAGTAAACAGGGTTTGTACTCAAAAGCTTTGCATAGCTTGAAACAAATTCGTTTTTTTACGCATGTGATTTTATTTGGTTGCTATGATTAATGACGGCTAAACTGTAAACAATATTATTGATAACGGTTGACAGATGTTCGTATGCACTTAAAACACGCGGGATAATGTGGAGAGCGTTTTAGTATGACATGGAAAGTCAAAAGAAAGTGAAAGCAATGTATAGGTCGTTCACAACTACCGTAGAATCTATAGGTATCACCTATAAACAGTTAAAGTTGCGTTACGTTTGTTCGTTCTTTGAGTTATGCTCGATGGTTAAATTAAAAATGTAATCCTTAAACTAAATTTGCATTTAAAAGCGTCTTAATTTTTTTTAACAAAATTAGAGTGACTGTTGGTTTTAGTCAGTGTTAGTTAGTACAAGCAAATTAGAGAAACATCCTTAACCCTTCATAGCTTTAAGCCCAATGCTATATGGTAGGCATTTCCGAATCGATTTGGGCATTTAAATACCGCATGGTTGAACAAATGGCAAGTGACAATCACTATGTATTTCAGTACAATACCTTAACACCTTTAAGGACGCAAAAAAAACCTATCCCGAACGATATGAATTTTACTTATTGTTCATCTGTCGTACTAAAAAATCGAGTGGTATAAGAGCAATACTACAGTGGATTTAACCTGGAATCCTATAAATCGAACTTACTTTTTTTTTCCAGACAAGATAGACGATGATATATTATGGTCAGCTCTGAAAGCTGTTTATACAGTTTCCGAGCAGATATCAGTAGTTAGGAACATACACTCCGCTTCAAATGAATAGACACAACATTTTTCGAAGGTATGGGGTTCTTTTATTCCAAATATTGAACGTGAACACCGTTTTCTTTTTAAAAACAAATTTTTCTTGAAGTTTGTTGAGAAGTCAAAAATCGACTTATTTCAGAAGAAAGGATAAAAAGGAGGTGCTTACTTACTTACTTAGTAGCAGGACGTGCTATTACTATGAAAATAGGACAAAATAAATGTGATCTACTCCTACTCGACAAATAAAAAGTCGTATAGAAAAACATATGAGAAGACTACAATCAACTGTGTGGATCGTTTTACACCCTATCCCATCCCATCCTTAAAATTTATATCCCTAAAATGTGGGCTTTATGGCAAAGAAATATAAAAATTGACAATGTCTTAACATATAGTTCAGACAGTTTATTAAAATCTTGTATGGATCGACAAAAAACAAAGTTTTTCTCCTGCATATGTTAGGGCGCAGGGTATAAAAATGATTTTTGTAGGTAAACGCCTCCAGTGGGCATGGGTTTGAATGATGTATGGACAAAATATTTGTTTTATCAAACCCAATGATTTTGCATCAAACGTTTTTTCGAATATATTAAAATTTTTACCGAAAAACGTTTTTTTACTGAAAACGCCATCAAAAATTGGGCTTGGGAAAAAAACTTTATATGGACAGAATATAGATATTACGATTAACTACACATGGTTTTCATTCACTTCATCAAAATTCTGTACCGTTTGGCCAAAATTAACGTTTTTGTAAAACGTGGGCGGATTTTGAAAAATTTTACACCTGTTCGAATTGCACGTACAAGGATCACATGTACCAAATTGTATTATACTAGCTCAAAATAAGGCCTAAAACCGGTGACCTACAAATGGGCGGACGGACAGACAGACAGACGTGGCTTAATCGACTCAGCTAACGATTCTGAGTCGATCCATATACTTTGAGGTATTTCTAGCTAAATTATTTCACTATGTTACAAACTATGTATCAAAGCTAATATACTTCTACGGGATAGGGTATAAAATCAAGATGTCGGTAATAAAATAGTAATAACAGTGGCTGATAGAAAGCAGTATTACCTTCTGATTCCAATCCCTGTGACTTAGATGCATAAATTAAGCAAAAAGCTGGTGTAACGTCCTGGGTTTTCACAATTAGAAGCGTTCCAAACATCTAAAACGCCTGAAACTTAAAAAAAACAACCACCACCAATTCATCAGGAGAAGTGTATGCGGTTGAACTTTTTGAGACACACGTTTTAAGAAAATCTAATAAATACGGCTTGCACTGTTTGCTGCGGTTTATGGACAAGCGGTATCATCGGACCGTAGTTCTTTAAAAATGCGGAAGGATCACGTGTTATCGATCGCGATCGCCATTTGTATAGCAATACATACGATACTGCTAACGAATCAGTCAGTTTATTAAGTGAATCGTTCGATGAAAATACCATCTCGAGAAATAGTCCTGTCAATTGGCTACCAAGATCTTGTGATTTGACGCCATTGGATTATTTTATATTGGGATGTAAGAGATCTCTTACTTATGTTGATAAGCCCGAATAGATTGAAGCTTTGGAGCCTAACTCGTATTATTCGATATTGTATTGGTCGATATGCTGGAAAGAGTGGTCGAAAATTAGACTAACAGAATAGGCCGTTGAAAAGTCAGTCGTGGGAAACATTTGGAGGAAATTATCTTTAAACAATAAATGGCATGATCCAAACTAACACATCAAATAAAGATTTTCCTAGGAAGCTTTTATCGGATCACCCTCTATATAAATCGATGTTATTTCCCAACGTTACAAAGTTAATGTCAAAATGAATAAAGATAGGGTATTGTTATGAAATTTTAGATGGCCCCATCGTACATTTATTAAAAACCGCGATAGTACACATAAAATAAAAGTAAGAGTGAGGCAAAACAATAATCAAAGTTGAAATTGATTGTGGGTAAGTTGGGAGTAACAACAATTCTAACTCTACGGGAAGCAGCCCCTTGCAAAGTCTGTTGGGAATTTTTTTGCCATTTATCAATTGAATGAAATTGAATATAAAAGTTTGTTGCAATATTTATAACCTATCTCATAACATTAAGTTTGGAACATAGAAAAATAATTTCGATAGATACACCCTCAATACACCCTTTTCTCTGTTCTTCATATAGTCTGGGATGAAATTTGCTATGTAGAATCTGCCCGCCAAAGCAGATGTAAGATGTATCAAAAAAAAATATTTTGCATCATGTAAAATATATAAAATTTATCATTGAGATATATTTTACAAATAGTATACATTTATAAATGTCTATATACCCTATCCCATAGGGCTATATTAGTTTCGATACATAGCTTGTAACATAGAGAAATAATTTCGAAAGTTGTAACTCAAAGTATGTGGATCGATTCAGAATTGCCAGTTGAGTCGATCAAGCCATATCTGTCTGTCCGTCCGTCCCTTCGTATATTTGGTATACGGACTCCCGATCCGACAAAGCAGAACAAGTGTAAAAAAAACGCCCACTTAAAAAAAAAAACTAGACTAGTAGGGAATTTTGAAAAAGTCTGAAGTATTAATGTAGACAATTCTCAGCTGATTTTTTAATAGTTAATTTTTTTTTGATTGGCAGCACTGGTTAGTAATTGCGTCCAAACGTCATCTGTCAAAGTGAAAAGTTTTCAGTATACTCTGCCATTTAATCATGAAAAGACTTACAAACGAGCAACGATTGCAAATTATTACTATTTATTAGCAAAATTTGTTCTCTGTGAAAAATGAGCAACGTTTGTTACGACTATATTATGGTCGTCATAATGGCCCTGGCGAATCAACAACTTTTTCTGCCCCAGTTTGCTGAGTTAAACTTGGTTGACATGTGGTTTCATTAAGACGGTGCCACATGCCACGCAGCTCGTGACACAATGGAAATGTTGAAGGATGCATGTGGTGAGCTGTTTATCTCTTGAAATGGCCCTGTGAGTTGGCCGCCAAGATCATGCTATTTGGTTTGTCTATGTGGAGAAGCCGAACACGATTAAAGCCTTGCAGGATAATATATCACGCGTAAATCGTGGAATACAAATAATCAAAAAATTGATGCAAAATTGGACCTTCCGAATGGACCATTTGAAACGGAGCCAAGGACAACAATTACATAAAGTTGTCTTTAAAACGTAACTTTGCAATTTATCAAGTACAATAAAATTTTGGAATATTTGATGCAAATTTGAGTGTTTTATTAGATTTTTGAAATAAAAAGCTTAAAAAATCACCCGTTAATATCTATATTTCGCCTGTATATTTCAATTCATTTTCTAATCTCGTTCTAAAGGATAAAAGGTTCGCCACATGAATGTACGTAGTTTGTTCCCAAAAATTAAAAAAAAACCAATGAGAAGGCTACAATCCACTGTGTGGAACGTTTTATACCTTAGCTCGTCAAAATGTCGGGTTTTTGGCGATGAAATATAGAAAATGTCATTGTAAGAACATACCGTTGAGACAGTTTATCAAAATCATTTATGGTTCGACAAAAAAAGGTTTTCGCCTGGTTATGCTATGAGGTAGTGTATTGAAATTGTTTTTGTATGAAAACGCCTTCAAAAAGGGGGCGTGGCTTAAAATTATATATGGAAGATATGTTTATAATAACAGAACCAACAATTTTGCATCAACACTTTTTTCAAAATGTTTAAAACTTTTTCCGAAAAACGTTTTTTACTAAAAACGCCTCCAAAAAGTAGGCGTGGCAAAAAAAATTCGTATGAACAAAATATAGACATTATGATTGTCTAGATATGTTCAGAATTTTTTTCAGTATCTCTAACGGTTTGGCCCAAAACTATATTTTTCTGATAAGGGGCGTGGCAGTGGGCGGATTTTAAAAATGTTTACGCTTTTTCTGCTGGGAGCAACAACAAGCACGTGTACCAAATTCCATAGTTATAGCTCAAAATTTAAGGCCCAAAAACTGGTGACGTACGGACGGACGGACGGACAGACATTGCTAAATCGACTCAGCTATCGAGTCTGAGTCGACCCATGTACTTTGAGGTATACCTAGCTCAATTATTTTTCTATGTTACAAACTATGTATCAAATTAAAAAAAAAACCCTATGGAATAGGGTATAAACAAATTCATGATTTTATCTATAGGGACAGATATTATTTGTTTATCAGAAACATATTAAAATAGTAGTATTAATAACTTGATGACAAAGGTTAGTCGCTATCATATATTTCAATTATTTGGAAATAATCACTCCTGCAGCGTTATTATTTATATGCGCACGGATTTACTTCAGCACATTGCTTGCATTTATTGAAACGTAATGTTATGCAGTGTTTGCTAAGCGAAAACTCTCTTTCATACGCAAATATATTACTTCCAATGTTGTTCTTTGATAAAAGAAGTGCAAGGCAATTTTTCACTACACCAACACCACTATCTCAGGGCTATCCTTGGCATCCTGGTAGAATAGCACGATTGAGCTCACCCGATTGGGGTGGTTCTTGCCAAAAAATCGAAACAACACTGGAAATAAGTTTACTCACGCTTAAAGATTTCTTTCTCATACAAACTGTAAACGCTTATTGAAAATACTGAACTCTTTAAAAATTTAAAGATGATGTTATGTTGATTAGATTCAATTTCACATAATACTTTTCTCTATGAGTACACATTTTATTTGCAAAAAAAAGTGCCAAAAAAAAATTCAAGGAGTAAACATCAATTACATAAGTATCAAAAATGTAAACCATTCTAAGATCTTAGGCATTATCTTTGATTCGAAATATAATTTTAAGGAACATTGTATTAATTTAAGAAATAGCCTCACTACCAGGGTCAACTTAGTAAAGTATATTTCTTCAAAAAAAAAAAACAATTGTAATATTAACGCTACCCTTAATATTGTTGAATCTATCATTTTATCAAAAATCGATTACGGCCTACCAATCTACGGGAAATGTTTAAAAACATCTCTGCAACTTGTTTCAACACCATACCACACCGCCGTTAGAACCTGTCTAGGAGGTTTCCGTACAACCCCAATTAAAAACGTCTTAACAGAAACAGGTCTTCTTGATTTAACAGATAGAATTGAATATCTAACCTGGCAGATCATTCCAAAAGCTTTTTCACCCTTCACATAACCTGTTCATAATGACATCAAAAGCTTATTAAAATGCAAAAAAATACCAAAATAAACATCAGCCTTATAAAAATCACTCTACTCGGCAGAAAATCTGAACATCCCAATCACAGGCAACAGACCAAAAATCAATCTTCCTCCGTGGCATCTTCCAAATAAATCTACGATCACTCCCTTCGAAAAACTCAAAAAAGCTTCGACCAACAATATAATATACAACTCAATGTTTCTAGAGATAAAAGAAGACTAAGTTATGCCAGGATGGAAACTTCTATTTACCGGTGCTTCCATAACGAACGAGGTTCCATTTATCAGTAAGGGCTTGCTACATCCCAACTCATCAATTTTTACCGCCGAAGCTTTCGCTATATTCAAAGCCATTCAAGCTGCAAAAAAATTCAAAGCAATTGATTTTACTGATCCATAAAAGCAAATAAAAACATTAACAATCGTTCAAATATAGTTTTAGTCATCCGTGACAAACTCATTGCGAAGAAAAACAAGAATAGCATGGGAACCTGGATATGCTGGCATCAGAGGAAATGAAAAAGCGGAAACAGAAGCGAAATTAGCACTCAAATCTTCCTACCAATTCAATAAAAAAGATCTGAAGAAATATCTGAAACCTGTACGAACAGCAAAAAGACGAATTAGTGAATGGAATACCAACACACATATTCGACAATCAATCTAACCTCTACCAAGCCAATATTCCCGTCTAACCTAACAAGGTCAATTGTAAGAACTTACACAAGGCTAAAAATGGGACACACCAACACAACTCATAAACATAAAAACCAAGGAACATCCATCTGTTTGCGATTTTTGCGAAGATTGGGCAACATTAACTGTACTACACATTCTGCAGTGTGAAACAATAAATTCATTATCGAATACTATTTCTGGAAAAAAAATTTCAAGAATTAATTACAGACATAGCCGAAAGCTATGATAAAGCACTAGCTACCAGGCTAGTGCCTGGTTCGACAAAAAAACAACGTTTTTGGCCAGGTTATACGATGAGGTAAAGCATACAAATGGTTTTTGTATGAAAACGCCTGTTAAAAGTGGGCGTGGGGTAAAATGTTATATGGAAGAAATGTTTAAATTACCGTAGTCAATGATTTTGCATCAACAAATTGTTGGGAATGTTTCAATTTTTACCGAAAAACGTTTTTTACTGAAAACGACCTCAAAAATGGACGTGGCAAAAAACTTTGTAAAGACAAAATAGAGACATTAGGACTTTCTAGATAATGTTGTACAGACATTTTTTCAAAATCTCTAACAGTGTAGCCTAATACAACGTTTTTTAAAAAAGGTGCCGTAAAAGTGGGCGGATTTCAAAAATGATTCCACTTGATTTGCTGGAACCAACAACGTTTACCGAACTTCATCCTTCAGCTCAAAATTTGAGGATCAAAAACTGGTGACGGACGGACAGACATCCATGGCTAAATCGACTCAACTATCGATTCTGACTCACTCTATATACTTTAAGATAGATCTAGGTAAATTATTTCTCTATGTTACAAACTATGTATCAAGACCAATACACCCCTATGGGATAGGGTGGGTATAAAAACGAGTGGTGGGTGTACGACTGGGTCGCACGAAACATTCCTAGTCACAGTAAGTTGGCCGTTAGATCAAATCCCAAGAATGAGAGTGTTTGACAACATTCATAATTTGGTCGAAATACACAATAGGTAATAGAAATTTCTATTGGATTGGTCAAAATGGGATTAACGAGCGTTTACTACGAAATTTGAAGGAATCGGTGTCTACGTGAATAGTAACGAATTTCGTTTTTGGCCAAAAACCCTTAAGGGATAGTTGGGCCAAATCTAATTACATATGTCGAATTGTTGCAAACAGTAATATCAGTAGGAACATATATAAAATAAATTGCATTGAATTCGACAAAATAGTTTGCGTGAAATTAACAATTTTTTTTATATGGCCTAAATGCAAAACTCCTTTATATAGATTTTCTCGAAAAAAGTGGATATGCAGTGTTGTTGTACACTAAGCTAATAGTATACAAAAAGCTAAATCAAAATCGCTAGAGCCATTTTCGAGAAAGCTGAGGTAATGCGAATTTTTTATATGCAGACATGTAAGTAATGCATTACTTTACTAATGAAATTAGAAACAGCATAAGCATTGAGTGCCTATGAAAAAAAAAAAATTACTGCTAATGAAATTTTGTTTCATTCCCATTAAAAATGTTCAATGCATTAAATTTTTATAAGCATTTTGCAATGCTAATAAAGAAAATAAAAAAAATTAAAGTACAGAATTTTGTTTCCTTTTTAACTTTCTCTTATAAAGAGAAAGATATTGTTTTCGTGAAAATTTTCGACCTCGAGATTTTGATTGATTCTAACATTACGATGATAGCGGAACTAAAAAAAAGCGGTTTTTGGAATTCCGTCCCTCGGTTCGTCGGTTCGTCGGTCCGTCTGTCCGTACAAGTCTCTCCAGCCTAAAGACTTGACCGATTTTCTTCAAACTTCGTATTATGACTAAGAAACGGTCATATTTCTAGGCATTTTTTTTTTGTTATTACTGGCACCTGCCATATAAAAATCATACATAACCTCAATTTACTCAAAAACGGCTCTAACGATTTTGATTAAACTTCTCATATGTTATGAAAATATTTGTTTCAACAAAACTGCATACTCAGTTTTTTCGATAAAATCCATTAAACGAATATTTACATTTAGGCCATATAAAGGAAAGTGTCAATTTCTCGCAAACTATTTTCTCAAATTGAATAAAATTTAATTTGTATACTACTATTACTGTTTTCATTAGTTCCACCTCATTGGTTTTGGCTTAATTATCCCCAAACGCAAATTTTAATTTTGGCCAATAACGCAAATCATTATTGTTCACATGAACACCGATTACTTTCAATTACGGAATAAACGTTCGTATAATCTCATTTCGACATCATTTATACTATTGTAGCATCACTAATCGAAATAAATATTATTGTGTACTAGGGCCAAATTGTTAAAAACGTTAAATTAACTCGCTGTGAAAGAGAAAGTTGCGTACGACCCAGTCGTGCATCCACCACTAGTTTTTTAGGTATTCAATATTTCAATAAATGTTCGAACGAGTTACGCTTCTGCAAAACTCTTTTAACATGTAGAACGTCAATGTGACAGATATAAATTTGTGTTAGTACGGGTCTTTGTCGATCTCGGTTACGCAATAAACTCTGACAACATCATCTTGCCAGAAATTAAGCGAAGAATGACTTTTGCAAACCACTGTTTTTTCGGGCTAAGAAGGCAATTCAGTAGTAAAGCCCTGACTCGAACTACTAAGGGTATCCTATATAAGACCCTGATCATCCCAGTCCTGCTCTACGGCGCTGAAGCATGGAACGTATCAAAAATGGATGAATAAATCCTTGGTCGGTTCTAGAGGAAAATTCTTCGAAAAACCATCGGTCCTGTTTGCGTTGGCATGCTATGGAGACGAACTATACGAGCTGCACAGCTACATGCTGCTGTTTAAAAAATTCTGCATTGGAAGTTTAAGATGGCTAGGACATGTTCGATTCCCAGCCAGACGTCGGACGCAGTAGAGGAAGACCTCTGCTTAAGTGGCGCGCACAAGTAGAAACCGACCTCAACCAACTTGGAGTGCGCAACTGGATGCAGTTAGCTAAGGACCAGGCTTATTTTAAATGCATGTTGGTTGAGACCCAGGTTTATTCCGGACTGTAGTGCCACTTTAGTTAGTAAGTTAGACCCATAAAGAATTTTACCTCAAAACATTTTTTTCTTACGTGTTATTTGCTGAAATTCGTAATTTATTTTGGTCTAATAAAAAAAATGTTTCTGTTTTTTATGGGCTTTAACACGACAAATCGAATCTTACAGTTACGGTTACACGTTTTTACTTGAATTCTTAATACCAAGGTTACGGTATTAACAATTCCAGTGTCTAAAAATTCTTTTCTTACCTGGAGTGAGTAATTTAATGTAGATACAATTAAATCACATGAAAAACACGTGTATGGTAAGCTTTACTAAAATGACATTCACAGATTTTGATTAGAAAATTTTATAAAAAATATTATATTACAAATTAATAAACGACGATGCGTGTAGATTCACCTTAACGTCGTTACACTCTACGACCTCATTTTTTCATTGCACTCACTAATTTATGCAAATAATTAAGCGATTTTTAAAAATTATCGCTCATAGTTATTTAAAAAAAAAATGTATACCCTATCCCATGCCACCCTTGAAACAAATATCCTCAAAATGTCGGCTTTTTGGCGATGAAATATAGAAAATGTCATTGTAAGAACATATTATTCAGACAGTTTATCAAAATAATTTATGGTTCGACAAAAAACATCGTTTTTCGCCTGGAAATGTTTTTTTGTATGAAAACGCCTCCAAAAAGTGGGTGTGGGTTAAAATGCCATATAGAAGAAATGTTGATGTTACAAAAACTAATTATTTTGCATAGAATTTTTTTTCGAAATATTTAAAATTTTACCGAGAAATGTTTTTTACTGAAAACGCCCCCAAAAAGTGAGCGGGGCAAAAAACTTTGAATAAACAATATATAGAACTAGGATTGTCTATATATGTTCTAACGACTTTTTTTTCAAAATCTCTAACGGTTCGACCAAAAACAACGTTTTTCTCCTGCATATGGTATGGCGTAGGGTATACAATGGGTTTTTGTACGAAAACGCCTCCAAAAAGTGGGCGTAGGTAAAATTGATATTTGGAAAAAATGTTTATATTACCAAAAATAATTATTTTGCACCACTTTTTTTTCGAAATGTTAAAAATTTTACCGCAAAAAGTTTTTTTTAGAAAAACGCCCCCAAAGAGTAGGCGTCGCAAAAAACTTTGTACAGACGAAATATATATACAAAGATTGTCTAGATATGTTGTTTTTCAAAAACTCTAACGGTTTGGCGTAAAACTATGTTTTTCTAAAAAGAGGGCGTGGCAGTTTGCGGTTTTCAAAAATGTTTACACCTATTCTGCTGGGAGCAACAACAAACACGTGTACCAACTTTCATCATCCTTGCAAGGCCCAAAAACTGGTAACGTGCGGACGGACGGACAGACATGGCCAAATCGACTCAGCTATCGATTCTGAGTCTATTCATATACTTTGAGGTGAATCTAGCTCAATTATTTCTCTATGTACGCCTATGGGATAGGATATAATTAATAAACAATAAAAATTCATAATATCCCAATAGGAATCGACCAACCTTTGATAATTCGCACATAGCTGAGTGATACCAAAGAGTATAGAACTACTAGTATGCATCAAATCACAGCTGACGCGGGCGGTAAGTATGAAGGGAAATTTTCGTCGTTCGTTATGCTTTCGCTATGCTCGTGTTGGATACTGAGATACCTATGTGAACACAAGGGTATCAGTATCAGAACCCCAAATAGTAAATATTCGTTGTATGAGACTCGTACTCTATGTAGATCTATATTCTTTGGTGATACAAAAAAAGAAAACCATTCCAATGCAGGATTGCCAAAGGAAAAATAAAAGATTACATATGTCCGCAAATCATATCCATGTTTCGCATCCCCAAATCCAGTATGTAACCCTGCGTGGGCACTCTGTTGGATTTTCTGAAGGTTCTATGTTGGGTGAGTGTAAAATTCTCTCATATACAAGTTTCGCATCACCATAACCCAATTCGACCACAAGCATGGGGTTTGCAGGGGCAGCAATCATCGGGGATGGTTTTGAGCGGAAAAAAATGGAAGTTGAGAATAAGATTCGGATTGGATTTTATAATTTTATTGGACGAGTTCTTACATCGATGAAGGGTTACAATAAAAAGAGACAACGTTAAGTTAAGAGAAAATTACGTTATGTTGAAATTCCAATTTAAATGTAGGAAACATTGGGGAATTCAGAATTTCTTCGATGAAGGCATTCATCACAGAAAACTGCAATATTTCCCCACACATATTCCAACGTCTATCCTTGACTAACATATGTTGACAACAGTTTTTTCAGTTACAAAGTTTTTGTTTGATATGTTTTTTTTGTCAACATAACAATGCTGATGTCAAAACACACAGCAACATGGAAATTTGACCAAACAAATATATTTTTGATCATAATTCCTAAACTAAATTTGAGTGACATGGTCTAGAAATAAACAATCGATAGATGAGCATCTAAGTAGCGCAACAAAAACCAGTTGTGTAAAGCACTACTTTAAGTTAGAGTGGCTGCCAGCAGTCACCAGCACACTTAAACCATTTTAGTTAATTTTGATACCACGTAGATCTTGTCCATTCTTCTACTTTCCGTTTGAAAACCATTTTGAGCTTTTGATGAAACGGAGGAGGCTTTTCACTTCCGTTTTTGCAAATATATAACCCTTCGGGTTAGGGATCAGAATATACCCGAGGTAAGTATTCCTGTAGAAGGCGACTAAAATCCACTCCCGTGTACCGAGTTAAAGTGTGTACAAAAAAAAACTAGTGGTGGTTGCACCACTGTATCGTAGGCAACTCTCTTTTTCATAATGAGTTGGACGTTAGATCAAAGGCCAAGTTTTAGTTGATTGTTGTAGAACGAGGGTAGACTCTGATTGCCTATTACTTGGCAATGCTCCGTTACTCTGACTACACATAAATTGTGCCTTTTTTACCTCCAAGTGGTAACCATCGCATACTGGTCTCATCCAACCGGATGTAACTTGCAAAGCAATAAGTGTGAGTATTGATAACAGCAAAACGTTAAGCAAAGTCTGGTCAGCCTGGCACGGAATATCCGACCTGCTGTCCCAGGCGTACCTAGATGAGCTTCTTCGATATATTCGGACAACCGATTATCTGGTAATCAAATCGAGACCTTCTGCGCGGCAGTTCATCGCACTAACCATAAGCTCACAACAATCCAGAAATACTGTAAAACTTTTATTTAATGTCGAAAGACTGCAATTGCAAGAGACCGCCAAGACCTTCGCGCAACGCATATCCCTTAACCTCTGGACTAACCACCAGCATCGAATGTCGAAGAATAATAGCAACGATGGCAACAACCCATTAGATCAGACGCAAGCGTTGTGCTAAGTTTCTCGCGCCCCCCAGCAAGAAACCCCTGGTTTGATGAGGAATGCCGACAGATGATCGCACCAAAGAACGAGGCCTACTAAGCCTACTAAGCCTACTAAGGCTAAGCTGCAGGTTAAGCAAGAGCTGCCATTGAGCTCTATAGGCAGAGAAGAAGGGAAGAACATCGGCTTTTCAAAAAGAAGATAAAAGAGCAAGAAAAGCGCGCGGTAGAGGATATAGAGAGGTTCCTCTCCAAAATCGATAATCGCAAATTTTACCAAAGTGTAAAACGTCAAAACCAAGGATACAAGAGTCGAACAGAATCCTGTCGAGATGAACTCGGAAATATCGAAGTTGAGACACAGTCGATGCTAGGATATGGGAGAACAACTTCTGCAGACTGCTAAACGGCGATGACGAACAACATTCCGCTGTCAGGCAGAACGAACCATTCAATATTGGCAACGACAGCGAAAACTGCCAACCACTCGACCTCAGTGATGTGAGGATAGCAATATCTAAACTCAAGCTTAATAAGGTTGCCGGAAATGACGGCCTGCGCCCTAAACTTTGTAAAGCCAGCAGAGATGACTTGATTAGAAAAATCTACCAACTCAGGGCGCGCACAAGTAGAAACCGACCGAAACCAATTGGAGGGCGGAACTGGAAGAAGTTAGCTAAGGACCGGGGTAATTGGAGAAGCATGTTGGTTGAGCCCCAGGTCTATTCCGGATTGAAGCGCCACCTAAAGAAGTAAGAAACATGTTCAAACGCGAAAAAAAATATATACGAGTCAGTACAATATAAATATAAAAACAAACGTCGCAGATTATTCATCACTGTAACTCTATCACATCAAATCATACGAATACAATCGCAGAGAACTAAATATTTTCTAGTGCAACAAACATCCAAGAAATTAGCGCCAATACAAGTTCCCTTGGTGAAGGCAAGTCGCCAGGAATTGATAGAATTAGAGCGGTTGATATCAGAAGATACTCCAACATTTTTGCTCCTATCCAATGTAAACTGTTTTACCTTAGCCTGACACATTCAAGAATCCGGTCAACACTGAAAACTGCTGTCGTGAAGGCGATCTATAAGAGTGCAGTTAAAAGTCAACTGACTAATTATAGACCGATACCAATACTTCCAGTAGTTGAAAAGTGTCTGGAAGGCGTAATTTCGGAGAGATTGCAGAGTTTTATTGAGAAGCACTCTCTTATTCACAAAAGTCAACACGGGTTTAACACAACAAAAAAAATATATATATATATACAGGCAAACTGGTAGGCGTTAACTGTATCAATGAAAGCTTAAACAAAAGCCACCGTGTCCTAGTCTGTTTATGGATTTCGGTAAAGTTTTCGACACTCTAAACCATTCAAAGTTATAACAAGCGCTTAGAGTAATGGCATACGAGGAGTAATGGCTGATTGGCTCAAGGATTGTTTACACAACAGGCTGTTTTGCGTAAAAATTAAGGATGGGATGAGTGAGAAAAAATACCTAGACTATGGAGTCCCTTAGGGATCGAATCTAGGACCAATTCTCTTCATCCTTTACACAAACGAACTACTTCACGTTTTTAAGCAAAGCATTCCATTTGCAATCGCTGACGATATGGCGATTGTGGTACGACTCAGGTTTCTGGACACACCAAGGAGCATTGTGCAGGAGGACTTATATGATACATATCAGCAGTGCATAATTCAAGCCCGCACAGAGTTCAATATACTTGAGAAATGATGCTTGTCCGAACACTACAAACGAAACTATCGAATTAGTAGAAAGTTATAAATATCTTGGAGTTATCATTGATTCTAGTTTTCTATGGAAAAAACACATCGACAAGCTGCGCACGGATCTGAAGAAGGCGTTATACAAGCATTGGCCCATTTGCAATACTTTGTCATTATTCTGGTCTTAAGACGAAAGTACTATTCCCTAGTTGAGTTAAAGTTACGGTATGGTTTACTAGCCTGGGGCAATGCAGCAAGAAAAGCATATTCGAAGGCTACAATCCACTATGTGGATCATTTTTAAAACAAATATCCTCAAAATGTCGGCTTTTTAGCGATGAAATATAGAAAATGTCATTATAAGAACATATTGTTCAGACAGTTTATCAAAATCATTTATGGTTCGACAAAAAACATCGTTTTTCGCCCGGTTATGCTATGAACATAATGTATAGAAATTGTTTTTGTATGAAAACGCCTCCAAAAAGTGGGAGTGGGTTAAAATGACATATAGAAGAAATGTTTATATTACAAAAACCAATTATTTTGCTTAAAAATTTTTTTTCGAAATATTTAAAATTTTACCGAGAAAAGTTTTTTACTGAAAAAGGGCCCCAAAAAGTGAGCGGGGCAAAAAAACTTTGAATAAACAAAATACAGAAATTAGGATTGTCTATATATGTTCTAAAGACACTTTTTCAAAATCTATAACGGTTCAACCAAAAACAACGTTTTTCTCCTGCATATGGTATGGAGTGTGGTATACAATGGGTTTTTCTATGAAAACGCCTCCAAAAATTGGGCGTGGGTAAAAATGATATTTGGAAGAAATGTTTATATTACCAAAAATAATTATTTTGCATCAATTTTTTTCGAAATGTTTAAAATTTTACCGAAAAAAGTTTTTTACGAAAAATGCCCCCAAAAAGTGAGCGTGGCAAACAACTTTATATAGACCAAATATAGATATTAAGATTGTCTAGATACGTTGTTCAGATTTTTTTCAAAGTCTCTGACAGTCTGGCATAAAACTATGTTTTTTTCTAAAAAGAGGTGGTAGCAGTGGGCGGATTAAAAAAATGTTTAAACTAGTTCTGCTGGGAGCAACAACAAACACGTGTACCAAATTTCATGATCCTATCTCAAAATTTAAGGCCCAAAAACTGGTGACGTACGGACGGACGGACGGACGGACGGACGCAGGGACAGACATAAATCGACTCAGCTATCGATTCTTAGCTAGGTATACCTCGATACTTTGAGGTATACCTAGCTCAATTATTTCACTATGTTACAAACTATATATCAAAACTAATATACCCCTATGGGATAGGGTATAATTACAAAGCCTTCAAAACCCAGCGCTGCAACAAATAAACTCAAGCTATCCGCGGAATAATGAAAGAACATTCCAAGTTCTTCAGATCGAGCAAATTCATAAGATGACACTAATACTGGACAACTAGATGATGACCGTTTTATACCAAATCATGTTATCGGAAGAACTGCTGCGCAAAACGTCTGGGTTCGATTCCCAGCCCTCATCTAGTGATGATCTGACAAATCCGAGTAGTATCAATTGCCAAGAAGATCTTTTCTCAATTCGCCATTCGGAGTCGGCATAAAAAAATGAGGCATATGAGGAAGCTTGGCCCTGGGTACCAAGGAGTCTGTTATCAACACCAGATGACGTTTATAACTTAGAAACGTCTTCTGGTGTTGATAGCAGGTTTCAAGAAATTATAATGAATACGGTAGACGACAACTACAATACAGCGTTCCTGCAACAATTAATTAATAACCTCGAGAACTATTGAGCGTAGAGAGTTACAAGACTAGAAACAAAATAATTAAACATTACTTATTAAACTTAAGTCATTAATTTATTGTATGTATATATATTAGTTATTGTATGTACTATCTTTGTTTTTTTTTGAAAATATCTACATCTTTCACTTTAAAGCTTACATAAATAATTTAAACCTAATGAAACACAAACTTCTGCAGACATGCCAGAAGGCTTAGCAGAAACGTCTATAAGATTGTAAATACGAATAAAAAAAAATTTAATTTTATGAAGGTATTGAAAATATTGTCATGTGGAACTGTTGACGAAATTATTTTTTTTTTGGTTTAATAATAAAATTGATACCCGGGTACCCTTCCATTGACACGATGGTTAGTCTGTGTAGTCATCCATAAGATCCGAATATGACAAGTTATTCCATATTCGCATTGTACGAGTAAAAGCGATTTCCCAATTTTTACTGTTTCACATTCGAAAGCAGGCTATGCTAAGAGCCTTCTAAAACCAATACCTGTTTATTTCTTTAAGAAGTGCGTATATTTTTAAAGGTGATAAAAATTCTTACAACTGTAAAGCATATATTCCAACAAAAAAAGAAAACGCAGATGCTAACAAAATATCCTCTTTCTTCTATTCTTCCAGTTGCGTGCTTCAACATCATCCCTAAAACGTTAACACAAAAAAAAAAAAAACACGTCACAAAGAAAATAAACTTAAAATGGTTAATTGGTGCTTTATTGTGTGCGTAAAAGGTGCTGTTACGTAATTTCATTTGCTTTGTGCTAGAATTCAGTGCTCTTGTGCTTAATTTGATATCCCACCCACTATTATGTTTTTACGTTACCGGCTACTGATAGGACTGCCGTATATTCAACGGCACCAGCTCGATTTGTTATGCGACAGGTGTAGTTCCCATTGTGACTTGAACTAACGTTATGTATCGACAGGATACTCGAAAAAGGTGCGTAGTCATTTATGTTCAACGATGGATCCGGTACTTTGCTGTTACTGCCAGCTGTTGTTGAGCCAGTATCGTGGCCCTGTATGGGAATGTTGTCTTTGAGCCATGTTATGTTAAAAGGCTGATCCCCTTGACTGCTGGAGCACATCAGTTGGGTACGCATTCCTTCAGTGATTTCATCTTCGAAATTGAATGGCGAGATACGGGGTGGAACTAGGAAATTGGCAGAAATTGCAGTGGTTGATGTTTAATAATTTTGTTTTTATTATTTAGTGCTGTAAAAAACCTGTAGTTAAACTTATACATGTGGGTTATTTAAAGTGCTCACGTTGCGTTGGGTACATAAAAATAAAAAAAAATGCAATTTTGTGCTTGAATTTTCAAAAAATATAGTTTTCCTAACTCATAAATATATGGAATTTTATTTTCAATACTTTTATTAGGACTAACATATTTAACTTACTTACAGACTTTCATTTTCCTAAATCCAAAGGAGGGTGCTTATTGCTACACAACTAACAATTATTCCTGTAAAAGGCAATAAAGTTTAATCTCCACAAGCAATTACTTTTGTAGGATAATACAGTACTTGTATGCGGAGGTTGAGCATTATTTCAGTCAATTATTTGGGTAAAAGCCTATTTAAGACATTATGCAGGATAATTAAAGAGCATAACCGAAGTTATTATTGAATAACCTCTGTAAGGTTATTTTAAGCTTCCGTAGGAGTGTGTACATGTACATACGTTAAGATGTTTCGGTAGAACTTCGCAAGAAGTTAATCCGAAGCAAAGCATGTACGAATGATTGGTTAAAGAAGCTAATGTCTGGAAAAAGGTTAAAGGATCGGGAACCTAGCGGAGAATAAGCCAACACGATTCAACTACTTCGATGTACTTACAGTTTTTATTATGTTCCAGAATAAAGCCTAGTGGATAGCGTGCGAGAGAACGCTAGTTCGAATCCCAGTAAGATAAGAGTTTTTATAATTAATTGCATTGAATTTCATACTTTCATAATAACGAATTGGGTTTTAATAACTATAAAGGATTTAAATTAATAAAAGTAATTAATTTAATAAACTTTAAAAGCAAACAAAAAATATGAGAAAACAATGTTTTTCATTTCCGAGAAGGCTTGTAAATATTTTCGGATTGACTTTTTGCGAAGCCTTTAATTTGACTCTATAAAGCCTTTTACAGCAAAGAAAGTTTTTTCTGTAAGACTTCTTAGCAGTATTTGATGGTAGCTGTTGTAGAACGAGGGGAGACTCTGATTGAATTTAACTTGGCAATGCCCAGGGGTTGTAACTCTTACTACACATCAAGTGCTTATATTTTACCTCCAAGTGGTAACCATCGGGTACTAGTCAGCAACACTATAAAAACAGCCAGGTCAGAATGGCACGGAATAAATACCCGGCCTGCTGTCCCAGGTGAACCTAGACAAGCTACTTCGACATATTCGGACAACAGGTTGTCTAGGAATTTCAAGGGTTAGGCAGGCTCCTTGAACAGAGATGGTGGCGGATGAACCGAAAGGATAACGGCAGCTCTCATTCCTGTAGTGGATACTGATGGCCCCGTGTCCTAGGGGTATCTTATAAGCTGGAACTGGCCCTCCAGGTTGGGAGTTGTGCCTTGGGTTAGCTAGCCAACCATGGAAAAAATATAGATTGTAAGATGCAACCAATAGCCTCCGAAAGGACTGATTTTATTGTTGACGACACGGCTAAACGAAAAAAGGCCAACGACGTTCGTATCTGCACCTGGAATTTGAGATCATTAAGCAGGAAAGGTGCAAGCTAACAACTAGCGGAAGCCCTCAACTCCTACAAATCAGAAATTACTGCCGTACATGAAATACGATGGGATAGGCCGGGCAGAAAGAGCATGAAAAACTGTAATATCTGCTAAGCACCGTGTTAAAGTGAGCGGAAACAGCGGCTATTCGGATGCGAATTTTTTATAAGTGCCACACTCAAGCAAAAAGACTTATGTTTCCAAGACATTAGCGAACGCATTGTAACAATCCGCATCAAGGCCAAATTCGATAACATAAGCCTTATATGCGCTCACTCCCCAACGGAGGGAAAAGATGATACAGCTAAGGACTGCTTCTATGAGCTCCTTGACACTATGAGCGACTAACGAAGTACGATGTTAAAATCGTGCTGGGAGATTTTAACGCAAAGGTAGGAAGAGAAGACATCTTTAGCAGTATTGTCGGAAAACAAAGCCTACACGGCAACACGAGGATATAGAGAGGTGCCATTCCAGGAACGATGTTCGCAAGTTTTACCAAAGTGTAAAACGTCAAATCCAAGGATAAAAGGCTCGAACAGAATCCTGTCGAGATGAACAAGGAAATATCGTAGTTGAGACACAGTTGATGCTGAGTATATGGAAGAACCACTTCTTCAGACTGTTAAACGGCGATGAAGAACAACATGCCGCTGTCAGATAGAACGAACCATTCAATATTGGCAATGACAGTGAAAACTGCCAACCACCCTACCTGAGTTAAGTGAGGATAGCAATATCTTAACTGAAGCTTAATAAGGCTGCAGGAAATGGCGGCCTTCACGCCGAGCTTTATAAAGCCGGCGAAGATGACTTGGTAAGTAACATTCACCAATTCATAAGCCAGATCTGGTTGGAAGAAATTGTGCCTGAAGAATTGAACCTCAGCATCGTTTGCCCGATTCAAAAAAAAGGAGACCCTCTTAACTGGCCCTTATCAGTGTGGTTTTAGGCCAGGAGAGTCCACAACCGATCAAATTTTCACACTTCGGCAGATCCTGGAAAAAATTTAAGAAGTCCAAATCGATACCCACCACCTATTTATCGATTTCAAGGCCGCATACGACAGCATTTATAGAGACGAACTATACCGAGCCATGTCTAGTTTTGGTATACCGCCCAAACTCGTCCATTTGTGTAGGATAACGTTGGAAAATTCTCGCTGCTCCATCAGGGTCGGCAACTACCTCGCCGACACATTCGATACCAAAAAAGGATTTAGGCAAGGCGATGCGCTGTCATGTGACTTCTTCAATCTGATTCTTGAGAGGATTGTGCAAAACTCACGAGCCAACACCAGAGGCACGATTTTCCAAAAATCTGTACAACTACTAGCATACGCCGAAGATATTGACATCATTGGCAGGACCCAATGTGATGTCATAGCCACGTTTGCTAGTATAGAGAAGGAAGTGGCAAAAATGGGTTTAGTAGTCAATGTGGGGAAGACGAAGTATATGCCGTCAACACCAAAGAACACACAGCATCGACGAATTGGACAGAACGTCACCATTGAAAGATATAACTTTGAGGTAGTACTCGACTTTATCTACCTCGGCTCCGCTATTAACTCTGACAACAACATCTCGTCAGAAATTAAACGAAAGTTACTCTTGCCAACCGCTGTTTCTTTGGGCTAAGAAGGAAATTCAGTAGTAAAGCCCTCACTGCAACTACTAAGGAGATCTTATCTAAGACCCTGATCTGCCCTAGTCCTGCTCTACGGCGCTGAAACATGGACAGTCTCAAAAGCGGATGAAGAAATCCTTGGTCCCGTTTGCGTTGAAGGGCTATAAAGACGAAGATTCAACCAAATACTATACGAGCTGTACAGCGACATGGTCAAAAACATCCGCATAGGACGTTTAAGATGGCTAGGAGAAGTAGAACGCATGGACACCTACACTCCGGCTCGCAGAGTCTTCGATTCCCAGTCAGACGTCGGACGCAGTAGAGGAAGACCTCGCCTTAAGTGGCGCACACAAGTAGAAACCGACCTCAAACAACTTGGAGTGCGCAACTGGAGGCAGTTAGCTAAGGACCGGGCTAATTTGAGAGGCATGTTGGTTGAGGCCATTCCGGACTGTAGCGCCACTTAAGTAAGTAAGTTCATTGAAGTATTTAAAGAAGTCTTAAAGAAATAAATAGATTGCTTAAAGGGCGAAAAATGTTCTTCCATAAGATTTCATACAGGGAAAAATGCTGGGAGGCAAATAGCTTCGATAGTGCTTTATCAAAGTGAAATTGTAAGTTGGGTACTTAGGTTACGTTTGATAGGTTACTAACTCTCAAATATGGGATCTCTCTCATACGTGGGATCTTAGAAACAACTTATTTAGCTCAAGTGGTCATTCATCATTCGTCAGATTTTTAATGGATAAATTAGTTTTCACTTGACACTAGTTGACAGCATATTCTTGGTCTTTCCGACGTTGGCTGCTATAGAAAACCTTTCCTGCATGCTTTTTTATATGATCAAACATGACAATCTCAATTGGTCCGAACTCTGATATCAATTACATCAGCTTATGCGAATGGTTTCATAAATTTATGGAAGATTGATGTTGGCTCGAGAGTTTCGTAGAATCCTCAGAAGTGTCAATTACTTCAGCTAATGCTTATGGTTGCACAGATTTATGGAAGATTGATGTTAGCTTGAGAGTTTCTCAAAATCTTCAGAAGAGTGACTTTAAAGGTATTTCATCACAATTAGGTAGTCACCTATTCTACGTAGATCCCACTGACTGTCCAATATTTCAGTAAGGTCGTCGTTTAGAAGCCTAAGCAGACTAGAGATTTTTGAAGCGGGATAGTTTTGCTGGCCTGTCCCTGGTTAAAATACTGAAAGTGACAACGCAACAATTGTTCACTGTCTTACCTCTTGCGAAAGTCTGACAAACATTCAAAAGTTAAACTCATGTTAAGCTTCTCAAATTTAACGTTCGGTTTCGGCGTTAATCAGGAGGTCATCTTCAGTTTTTTTTAAATAATAACTTCGCTCTTTCAAACTAAGGAATAAGCTAGAATAAGCCAGACATGGCTTTGAAATCGATGGACAGGTGTTGGGATTCCTTTTTTTAAATCTGCCAAAGTTTTAAGATGTGATGAGATATGGATTTCCGGTGTCAAGAAATAACGCCGAGCGAAATAAAGCCAAACTCTAAAGTTCCGGGGCAGCCTATCCCCCCGCCCATTTTAAAAATATGCATACACCCAAACTCGCACTGGGATGTATTTAAAGTATTAACCCCCTGCTTGGGCTCATTTGGATATTGGATGGGTGCGAAATTGGATGTATGCAAAATAAAATAACGCCGAATAAAATAATGCCGATTCGGTTATTATTTTATTCGGCGTTATTTCGCTCTCATAAAGTCAAATAATGCTGAATTGTGGAATTCGGCGTGTTTTCGCTCGGCTATATTTCATAGCACCTGGATTTCTACTTCTTTAACAACACTTCTAGGTCCCGATTAGATTGACAGTGAATAGTTTTTAGCGTTCGTATATTACGGCAGATATGATCTTGTAGGCGATTTCATGGAGACTTGTGCCTCTTGAATTGGCGAGGCTCAGTAATCCACTTATTTCAATTCTTCAGGAATGCTTTACTTTGACCGAATTTCGGAAAGGAGGTGGTGTACCAAATCATCTCTTCCGGCTTTATATAGCGGAAAGTACATCATTTCCGGCAACTTTAACTTCATTTAGTTAAGTCATCCCAACCAATCGATGGAAGCAGTAGAGGAGCGCAAATGGGACTCAGTTAGCTAAGGACCGGACTAAATAGCAGGCATATTCAATGAGTCAAAGATTAACACACCCACTTGTAAGTGCGACGAACTTGGTGACAGAATGTCTGTGTTCCATTTTCAGCAGTCTCAATACCTAAAAGTTTTACGTTGGCGCTCATCTCAAGATTACTTTCAACGTCTTGCTCCAGCGAGTAGTATAATGCTTTACGTTTTAAGAATTTAGACGCGATAATATACACCACCATTGTCACCACATAGCCTGGCAGTGAAAAGTATTCGAGAGGGCACACCCCCTCGCTTCCAGTTCAATGTTTTTAGTTATAAGTACGCCAAAGTAATTTCCCCAGTGCCTGATTTTCAAATCTCCATCGAGATTGAAAATTAATACTGCCAACCAATGAGGAATGCGAATCTCCACCATAACCGAAATAGCAGCTCTGGGTAAATTTCCAACAATTAAGAACCGAGAAATTTTGTTGCCCCGCACTCTCTAAGGGGCCATTCATATTGCTTGCTAATTGCAATTCGCCTTTTTCCTTTTATTCAGCGTCATTCAACTCAAAATGCCTTCCGAGCAAATTTATTCCCATCCCAGATTCAAAATAGGTATTCTATTAGTGTAATGTCCTTTGTGTTCACACACCCTCTTGACTAACTGCAATTAATCAGTGAAATCAACGTTCCTATTTGTGCAGCATACATCGACACACATGTGTCTGTTACGACCACTATGCTTCATTGGATCATCCTTGTACGTTCTAGACGTATATCCATTCATGCTGAAACACCAATATCTATGCAAGTATTTTAATTGCTTTAATGTTGCAACTTTCACTTTCGAGCAGCACGTCTCATAACTTTTGCAAGGATGTAAATAAACACCATGACGCTTTTGGGTCTCAGTTAGAGCAACCCTCAAGAAACAATGGGTGCATTTAGTTTTGTGTTTCCATCAGGTTCAGGTACATAAAAATCGTTACTCCTTCCTCGCTCTAAGATCCTTTTTTTTTCCTCGTGTAAAAATATTTTCAGCAACAAAATGAGAAGCATTTTGAAGGCTCCTATGCTCTTCAATTTCAGCGCTACGTAACACACCATAGCATACCCTTAGGGCTTATTAATAGCTAAAGCATATTTATTTACCCCTTGGGAAATGTCTTGTACAGGGTTCTTCAATTAAGGGAACCGCATACCAAAGTAAATTTAAAATATTTTTAAAAGGCTATCTTATTTTAAATTCTGCCATAATCAGTTTCCTGCAGTGATTGATGAGGGGGGGGGGGGGGGGTGTCTGTATATTCGAGCTTTCATAATGAATTTTTTACGTTACAGTGTATGTTTACATGTCCGTTGTATATTTTGGGTATATGCGGGCGGTACGTAAGAAGGATACAACACTTGGGAGGGAACACTCTTTGTGAAGCTCATCAAGAGCTTTGGTCCCTAACATTACATCTAACCAGTCAAGTGTCTAAATACGCTCGGAAATTAAATGGGGGAGGCAGGTCGGGAGGGAGGCAACATGATGACATGAAAAAGCAAGGGTTTTCATCCAGATCATTACTACCAGCTACGGCTTTGAGTATCTCATGCATTGACCATAGATTGTAAAGTTTTGATGATACTAGCCAAGAGCCGGGGACAACACGTGTTTTTCTCCCTACATCCAAGGACAAGCTAAAAAAAACACCCAAAAAGGGAATCAACGGTAGCGTTATCAGTTTGTCTGGACAAGGTGAACAACGTATAAAACATATTCGAAGAGCAGATATATATAGACTGCGCCATCTTTCATGACGTTTTGTGAATATTCAATAACTGAAACGGACATATATGAGATATTTGTGATTAATTTGGTTCTTTGCGATTTACTTGGACTTGGATACAACCCCCTCTTTTTTGCCTTTTTTGTTACCGTTTTCCGTCCGTCTTTCGAGTATCTCGAGAGGCATTGCAATGATCCCAGCACGAATGTTTGCCTTGAGCGCATCCATGGTCTAAGGCATGCTGACATACACTTTGGATTCAAAATAATCCCACAAAAAGAAGTCCAGATGCACTGGTTGCTTTGCAGTTTGGCATGGAAGAACGTCTTGTTGAAACCAATAAACATACAGACCTTTCTGACACATTTATGAGCAGACATAATGAGCCAACATTTAGCGACATCGATTCCGATCAATTAATTAGTCTGATCTAAATAATTTTTTTTATGCTTTTTTTTGGCAGAAACAACAAACACTTTTTGGTCATGCAATGGTATTTCATATATCTCATGTAGATTCCTTGTTCCCCAAAGCAGAAATTTTCCTTGTTAACGGCATGCATCAGAGAGTATAAAAATTGCTTTGTCGGTCATACAAATTTGTTTCGAAAAATCAGGTTTGCTGTCAATTATTCGATTTTGGCCGTCTTCCAACCAACGTGGATGGTCTGTCAGTAATATCCTTAAAGTCAATTGCACTTTATGAGTAAAAAATACAGAGCGCGTTGACATTACGACACATGTGTATACTCCCCAACACTCTTTTTTACCGCTTCTACTGATTCATTAGCGGTGGAACTTATGAACGTCATGTCGATGGTCTTACACTTCTCGACAAAACTCGACACCAAGCCCCGAATGGTGTCATCAGACGATGTACGTTGGCGTTAACCCATCTGTAGAGCGTCATTATTTTGGCGCATTATATCAGTGTTTATTGATTCATTTTTTAAATTGTTTTGAATTTATATTTCAATAACATGACGAATGAAGTCAATCGGTTAGTCAATTACAACGTTCTTGAATGTTAACATACCGACAGAAAATATAACGTACTATATTTGTATACACTCTGACGATCACTAGGATGAGGCTTTATAAAAAGGATTTTTTGTTTAGATTAATTAAAAAAGCGAACAACTAGCGGATGCCCTAAACTACAGCCAATGGGATAGGATAAAAAAAACATGCAACATAACTAGTACGGACCGTGTTATAGTGAGCAGAAACAGCGACTATTCGGATGTGAATTTGTTATAAGTTTCAAGCCTAGGCAAGAAGTCTTATGTGTCCAAGACATTAGTGAACGGATTGTAGCAATCCGCTTCAAGCCAAAATTCTCTAACATAAGCCTTATATGCGTTCACGCCATAACGGATGAAAAATATGGTACAGCCGAGGATTGCTTCTACGAGTTCCTTGACAAAAACCCTATGAGCGACCACCGATGTACGATTTTAAATTCGTGCAGGGCGATTTTAATGCAATTACAGGAAGAAAATACATCTTTAGCAGTATTCTTGGAAAACATAGCCTACACGACAACACGTCTGGTAACGGACTTAGGCTAATTGACTTCCCTAAGAACGAAATGCCACTATAGACAGCACATGGTTTCCTCACCTCTCTATCCTCGACATAGCGGTCTCCAGACCAACGAACGGTCAACCAAAGTGAACACATTGCGATAGACAGGAGGCACTCATCCAGTACTTTGGATGTCCGAACATTGAGAGGAGCTAACATCGACTCGGACCACTACCTTGTTAAAGCCAAAGTAAGGATGCGGATTTCCAAAACGCCACAACAATCCAAAAATACTGTTTAAAAAAATGTTTGTCGAAAGACTGCAATCGCAAGGGAACGCCAAGACCTTCGCGCAACGCATATCCCTTAACCTCTCGATTAGTATCATACCACCAGCATCGAATGCCGATGAGCTATGGTAACGATTTGATATGCTAGGTTTCTCGCGCCCACCAACAAGAAACCCTTGGCTTGAATAGGAATGCCGATAATATATGCTCGCAGCCAAGAACGAGGCCTGCAAGGCTAAGCTGCAGGGAAAGACGAGACCGTCCATTGAGCACTGTAGGCAGAGAAGAAGGGAAGAACTCCGGCTTTTCAGATAGAAGAAAAAAGAGCAAGAAAAGCGCGCGATCGAGGATATAGAGAGGTGCCACTCCAGGAACGATGTTCGCAAGTTTTATCAAAGTGCAAAACATCGGAGCCAAGAATCCTGTCATAATGACCAAGGAAAGATCGTAGTTGAGACACAGTCGATGCTGAGGATATGGAAGAACCACTTCTGCAGACTGTTAAACGGCGATGACGAACAACATGCCGCTGTCAGATAGAACGTACCATTCAATATTGGCAAGGACAGCGAAAACTGTCAACAACCCGCCCTGAGTGAAGTGATGATAGCAATATCTAAACTCAAGCTTAATAAGGCTGCCGGGAATGACGGCCTCCCCGCCGATCTCTATTAAGCCTGCGGAGTTGACTTGGTAAGTAATCCACCAACTCATAAGCCAAATCTGGTCGGAAGAAAGTATGCCTGAAAAATGTTAACTCATGCCTCAGCCTTCATTCAAACTACCAAGGAGGTCCTATATAAGATACTGATCATCGCAGTCCTTCTCTAGGGCTCTGAAGCATGGGCCGTCTCAAAAGTGGAAGAAAAAATCCTTGGTCGAATTGAGAGGAAAAGTCTTCGAAAAATCTTCAGTCCCGTTTGCGTTGACGGGCTATGGAGACGAAGATTCAACCAGTACCTATACGAGCTGTACAGCGACATGCCCCTGGTCAAAAAAACTTCGCATTGGATGTTTAAGATGGCTAGGACATGTAGAACGAATGGACACCAATACTGGAGGAAGTAAGCTAAGGACCGGGCTAATTGTAGAGGCATGGTGGTTCATTCCGGACTGCAGCACCACTAAAGTAAATAAGTAAGTAATCTGAACTTTATTGTTGCTTTCGGATTGGGAAATTTATAAAGAGCTTGCGTACGATTCCTCGGATAACTCGTGATGATATTCGTTCTTTTATACGAATACGGGGTTGCGTAATGTTCCCCTAACCACTTTGCTTATTTTATGTAACGGGAGCGGAAGGCGAGCACTTCGTTAATCCACCTCATTACAAATGAACAACTTCAACAAATGTTTCTGCAATTTTGTTGAATTTTAAACATGAATTATGTTGATGTGTATTTACTTTAATCATGTCAAGTGTAGAAATTCGTATTTACACCTTAAACCATTGCTTAAATATACACAGCAAAGATTTAATATTCACGCATTAAATATTTAAAATTAATACGTGCAGAAAAATACTGCAATTATAGTAGGCAACTTGTTGCCTCGCTTTTTCATTGTAAAATTACACGATTTTTTTGAGTGTATACAAGGAGCGTCGAATGAATTTCGCAGGGAAAGATGTCGTTTGGAGCAGTAAAAGTTTAACCTTGACGGCCCCAATTGTTTCAACTTGTATTTCGATGATCTAAGAGAGAAGGACCTTATTTTGGCAAGACATAGATGCCGAACATCAGGTTTTATTGAGTGGGTAGCCTTCTATCGAGTTGGAGTTTTTGTCCACAAAAATGAAAAGCTCTTGTACGCATGTTTGCTAAAACGGTCATTTCTAAAAGTGGACGACATTTACGAGCTCCTGTCTTGGATATTCCAATAAGACAATGCCCCAACCCACACTTCAAGGATTGTTAGAAGTTGGATTTAATCAGAAGACGTGGAACTTTTGTGGAAGTTTTGCTTTTTTTTTCCTGTCTTGGATATTCCAATAAGACAATGTCCCAACCCACACTTTAAGGATTGTTAGAAGTTGGATTTAATCAGAAGACGTGGAACTTTCGTGGAACTTTTGCCATGGCCGTCCTATTCACCGGAAATCATAATCGAAAATATTTGGAAATGGTTATCTCGTATAGCTTATGAAGGCCATAGACAAGGACCGTTTAATCGAAGCTATTCGTGACGTACTAGATTATTTATAAAAAAAAAACTGTATGATTCTATTCCAAACCGTCTTATAGAGGTCCTATTAAAAAATAGCGGACATACTCATGATTAATGTAGCAAAACGTAACAAATGAATGTTAGAAACCCATAAATTGTTAACTTCTTTTGAAGTGAAATTTCCTTTCTGACTGTGTGAATTGGATTTTATGAAACATAAAACATCACGATGAGGGTGTTCTGATCCGTTCCTCCAAGTATAGCCCGTCCCAAAGCAAAAGAAACACCCCAACATACGCAGTAGCAATTTATTTAAGGGGTATATTTTCTCTTTTAAAGTACTTTTGATCGCATGAAATTGTTAATGCTTTTCTCTACTTTATCTTTTTTGCAGCGATAATGGAAAACGTAATTGTTTTATTTGTGATACGTGGTTTAACTGTCATCGAATTTCACCAATTAACTATTGTAGTAACTCATGAAAAAAGTTTCAAGCACGAAGTAAAACATTACAATCAAGAACATTTATTATTGTGATATGTTGCATTGCCCATAACAATAACTGACGGTTCTTCTAAGTTACAAAGGACCTGTTCCCTTAACCATTTTGAAAAGTTTTCGTAGTTCATCTCATTATGGTAGTCACCAGTCTTGCTTCCAGGTTTAAAAAGCAGTAGTCCATTTCTAACAAATCCTCCTTTTCCACCAGCATTAGCTATACTCAAACGTGATTCTTTGGAAATGTTTGACTTTAAGCCCTCCAAGCTGCCATCTGTCCAAGTATTGGGTCGAGTATGTGAGCTATGAATATAACTTTCATCTATATAAATAATTGCGTAGCCTTTCTCGCGGAATTCTCGTACTTGGGCATATTTTAAATTTTATATAGTTTTCGCATAAAATTCTTTGGTTTTTCACTGTTTTCTTAAATTTTTATCCATTATCTTGCAAAACCCTGTGTAAAGATGATCGGCTCATTTTAATCTGCAAATCCGAAGCTATTCGTTGATTTAGAGAACTTAGGGTAATAATCATTTTTCTTCTTTATTAAAATTGTGAATTATTCTTTTTATTACGCTGATGTCAAAGTTGTCCAGTCCGGTGACGTAATGATTCTGATGTACATTTTTTTTGGACTGCTGACTGTACCGCTTCTTTCATACTCTTTAAAAATCCTCCTTATTGAGCTTGTAGATACTTCTGCTATTTTGGATGTTTCTTTAATAACTTTACAGCTCTGACCTCTCAAATGTGTTTCGGCCATTTCCATCTCATGTTTTAGCGTTTAACGTTGTTGATAATCGCTCGTGCTTGCTTGCTTACTGGTTTTTCTTTGCCAATGGAATCCATAATGGTATTTTCGGGAGTATTTTGGTTTACTGACAAAAAATAAATGCTTGCTAAAAAATCTATTACTTGCCTTTTAATATAAGTTTCTGATGTTTCCCTGCATTTGAAAAACTTCATGTGAGGTTTTTTAAGTTATAATAGGTATAGTGTGGTAAAGGTTATACAAGTCATAAGAGAAAATAAAAAAATATAAAATCATTCAAAAACACGTAAAAATATATCTATTATCCACTTGAAAAAATGGGTTATTAAATGTGGGTTTACAATTGGACACTTAGGCCTTTAGATGAAAGTTGTATCGGTCGTATAGTCGTATCTTAAAACCGTCTCAGGTCGATTTTAAGTGAGTAGTAAAGAGAATCATCTTTTCTCAACTAACATAAAAAATCTACCTGCTTTCGTGTGAAGACCTGCGTGTCCATGCACATAGTATAACGGAAACTCCATTTCAAACCTTCTTAACCCTTGAATGCATATTGTATCGAAAATGAGACAACGACTTTTAATCGTACCACAGCTGTTTTTATTTTGTTTACCAACATACGAGGTACATAAATTGAAAGGTTTACATAATTTGTAAACCGAACAAATCAAAAGAGAAAAAAATGTGTGGCCCGTTATTGGTAAACGGTGTGATATTGTTCACTGACATTTGGCAGTTTTGGTGGTTCTAAAGTTCGAAGTTTATTATCAAATAAATTTTGAGGGAAATAGGCAAACAAAATATAATCAGTGACGGTTAGTACTTTCTTTATATAATAACATTATAATATGTATAAGAACTCGACATTATATAAAACGGGTGATCCAAGTAGAGACACTTTTTTCAATAGCCTTTTTTGACAGATCACGTGTGATTCGTGTCATGCTGTCATGTTATTTTTGTTTCGTACTGTTTGGCATTTCATAATGGAAAGACTTACGCGTGAACAACGTTTACAAATTGTTCAAAATGAAAATTCACGTTCTGTGAGGAATGTGTTTTGTGCACTTCGCTCAACTTATGGTCAACATAATCGGCCTACTGAGCGTACTATTCGCAACACCATCACCCATTTTGAGACCCAGCATTCATTATTGGATAATATTCGACCGAATAGACCACGTCCAGCACGCTGTGAAGAAAATATAGCGGCCGTAGCTGAGAGTGTATACGAAGACCGTAGAGAGTCGATTCGGCGCCGTTCGCAGCAACTCGGACTGACGTATGGAACGACTTGGCGCATTTTACGTCAAGAACTTAAATTGAAAGCGTACAAAATACAGCTTGTGCAACAACTGAAACCGCTCGACCTTCCCAAGCGAAATCGCTTCGCTCTATGGGCTCTTGAAAAGTTCCAAGAAGATCCGACGTTTTCGAGACAAATTTTGTTTAGCGATGAGGCCCATTTCTGGCTCAATGGGTATGTATACAAACAAAATTGCCGCATTTGGGACGAAGAGCAAGCTGAAGAGATTGAAGAACTGCCACTTCATCCAGAAAAAACAACGGTTTGGTGTGGTTTGTGGGCCGGTGGAATCATCGGTCCATATTTCTTTAAAAATTATGCCGGTGCGAACGTAACCGTCAATGGCGACCGTTATCGTGCCATGATAACCGACTATTTGATGCCTGAAATTGAAGCTCGTGATCTCGGCGACATTTGGTTTCAGCAAGACGGCGCCACTTCCCACACATCGCATCAATCAATGGACTTATTGAGAGAACATTTCGGTGAGTACATAATTTCACGTTTTGGGCCGGTCGATTGGCCACCAAGATCGTGTGATATCACACCGTTAGACTTTTTCCTGTGGGGATATGTAAAGTCAAAAGCTTATGCCGACAAACCCGCTTCCCCCAGTTACCAGTCGAAATGCTCGAACGAGTGATTGGAAATTGGACTCAACGGATGGACCATCTGCGACGTAGCAACCGCCAACATTTGATAGACATAATCTTCAAAAAATAAATGCCAAAGAATGTTCTTTCAAATGATAATAACCATTCTCCATTAAATTTGAATTTTCTGTGTTTTTTTCTTTAAAAAAGTAGGGAACCTCGAAATGGATCACCCTTTATATGGATGTGACATTTGGTAACATGTAGGTGCCTAAAATGGCCATTTTCCTCTGAAATGACAGCTCAACGAGGGTACTGCCTTACTTTTGGTGTGATAAATGTGTTCCAGCGAAGGGTCACATCAGAACGTCTGGAGTCTGTAATTGAAGCTTGAATCTAAATAGGTAGATTTGATTGAGTTTACGATGTTAATGTGATTAGTGATAATGAGGATATCGTCGCCGTATGTCAATATTTGACAATTTTCACCTTCTTGTGACTTTTGTATAGTGCTGACTTCTCTTCTAATTCATTTAAAGGTTCAATTTTTTGTCACAATATGTAAATTCTATATTTTAATTAAGGTGGCATACCCAGCCCCAAATCGTAAAATATATGTAGTTACGTTCTTGTGTCACTAGGGCGGAATGGAATTGGAATGGAGTTCTTCAGGACAACGTAAGTACCAAATGAGAGATGACACCTGTTTGAAAACAAACCCAATCTGACATTTGTATGAGGTTGGAAGGCAGAAATGGCGGTTCGGCATGAACCCAAGTAGCACTTTTGTTTCTTTTAGTCACCACGAATCGTGTGACCTGTATTATGATTGTTATTGTGGATGTGATGCAGGCGGTATCTAGATCCAGCCTGTGGGGCTTAGAAAGCTGCTAAGATCTTGTAGGGTTGTCAAAAAATGGTTAATCCAATGCACGAAATATTGCTCTTGCTAGTGCCGGACATTTGTAGATGAAATAAAGGCGAATTAATTGGCGGAGGACGGGTTTTTTTTAAAGCTTTAAAAAAGGTCATTCAATTCCATAATGGTAATTTTGGCCAAGATTGCCTTTTGAATCTTTGGTATTTGGGTGTCTTTCCGAGAGGTGGAGCGCATAGCTTTGGTTGGATTTCGTGAGGTGCTCACAATGAAGAGAGAATTTCTTCACACAGGAGATCTTGCATAAAGTACTAATGGCGGTATTAGTATGATCGTCTTCTTTAAGTGAAACTTCTTTTTGATTTAATGAAACGTTAAATTGTAACGAAAAAGAGATCAAACAAAATATTCTCGTCTGATCACCGAAACGAAGCAGCGTTGGTCGCAGTTGGTACAGGAAAGTTTGGGAACATTGATATTGACATCATAGTACTTCGCACATGAATGCAATGAACTACAGACACATAACAGCACTGGCTATTGCGGCCATCGGCTGGGACAGGGCAAGACATTAAAGCAACAGATAGAGACAGTTAGATACATAGAAGGAAAACCATATAACATAAACCTGCGTGGCACAGAGGAGGAGACATAGATTATTATTGTCTTATATTATCGCACAGGTGGCCTCAGATAAGCTGGCGTTTTTGTAGAAAAAGAATGCTGCCGAAGCGGAGGGTTGAACCAGCAACGTTTGACTTAGCGGTCAACTACGCATTCTGCTGAGCCATGGCCACCTGCCGCTTGGAAACGCACCGTGTTATTGTTTATTGGAATAAAATGAGATAAGTTCAGCTATCATAAAACCGCTTTTGTAGACTTGGGATCTGAGGTTCGGGGTAAGAAATAGTTGAAATTCTTCAACCTAGTTTGTTTGCGGTAGAAAAATATTGTTAACTAATCAAAACACATTTTTCACCAATTTAAGTCAGAAAAAAATTTTATTTCATACGCGTTTTGTGATTCGAACAGTCAACATTTATTTAGTTGCATATACATCACTCTCACATAAACACAAGAGCTTGCGAATTATCAAAAATTACTCAAGGCAATTGTCAATATGTCAGTTAAACCAAAGATTATGAAGTCATACAAATGACGCAATGCATGCAAGAAAAATTGTTCTATGGCGGGTCGTATTGGCAAAGCCTGTCATATGTTTGTATATCTCGTTTCTCATGTGTGCACGTGTACACCGCCCACCCGTACTGTGAAGCTGGTGAGCAATAGTTTCGTTTTTTTTTGTTTTCAACGCGTCATCTGTATGACTTTAAAGTCTTTGGTTCAACTCATCTGTAATGAGATGAGTACACTATGCCACTATGGAGGTGGTAAACAGAGACAGAGAGTGGGAGAGAGAGAAATTAAGCAGACCACAGTTTCACTTCTACCGTGTGAACCCACTCTCGATTTTCTTAAAATATTTTTCTTTCTTTCGAATACTTGGCATGTGGTCTCATCATAGTGGAGCATCTTTGTATGCACTTTTCAAATAATTCATTGCTTGATCTTGGGGAAATCCAACTGTCGTTTCTTTTTTGTGACTTCCTGTTAAGAATATAGTTTTTATGTACATGTGTGTGAACAGTGGGTACAACAGGTATAAAGAGTGCGATATGTAAGGTCTCATCCTTGGTTTTGATTTTTTTTATAGTATTACTAGAAATAACATAATTTTACATATTTCTGACTTTCAAAACAGGTATAGTTATTTATTTTAATCGTGCTGACTTCATTCACGTATGGTTTTCTCCCAAAACGGGAACTGCACCAAAGTATTTATATCAACTAACCAATGGTTAGCAATTTTGTAGATGACATTTCATTTACCAATTTGCAACTAACTAATAAAATAAATGAATTCATTGAACCTAAGTTTGGGCTACACACATTCAAGAATTAATTTTTTTCATGCTTGACTTATATTAAAACTAAAATAATAAATTTGGTTGTTTATCCGAACTCTAAGTGTTGCTACAATAAGACCCAAAAACTACTACCAATATTCTAACATGCAATAACAAAAATGTTACAACAAAACAATTGTCTCCTTAATACACTACAACAATCGACAACAAAATATTATAATCAGTACCATTCACTCGAAGCAGTGCTGAGTGTGTCACGGTGGCCGCATCATTCTGTACCCGACAAGAGTAGGTACCACCCTGTGCCCTTGTTACACTTGTTATACTTAGTGCACTTGTGAAATCATCGTTTTGACGAATTGTCACAATACCTCCAGTTGTGGGGCCATTACCAACCGGTTCATTCAATCTGTCTTCATTGCCGCCAATGTTTGCCAGATTCCTTCCCGAGGGGGGTAACTGACTGCCACCATTTCCATAGTCCATATGTATTCCGCTTGTGCTCGAGCTGCCATCTGGTAGCAAAGGTATCCCATCCTTTAGCCATGTAAATACAAGTGGCAAGTCACCGGTTCCGATAACACACTGAATGCTAGTTCGATCACCAACATTCAGATCGCGAGCAAATGTAAATGGCGTTATTTTTGGCGGTACTACAGTTTCAGGTCGGCCATAATTGATTTTTTTTTTTTAAATTATATAATACACGTAAAAAAAATAATTCAGTGCATTTCATGATTTTTCATACATTAGTGTGATTGGTGCCGTCAAGTGATAAAACATTCAAGCAAGGTGCAACGTCAAAAGTGAGAGTAAAAAAAATCAAAAGAAAGAAAAGGACGAGAGATATATTAGAGTTTGTACACTCTGTTTTTCTTCTTTTTTTTTATAAATATGGATAGCGTATAGGTCAAACCTATATTATTATACCAATTGTGTATCCCTTTTTGTATGAAAAACATATGGTTGGTATGTTGAATAAAAGATAATCCACTTACCCAACACTTTAATATCAACCGATCGTTGTGAAGTGTAGTTGTGCTTGTTGCGAGCGATGCATGTGTAGGTACCTTGGTCGGCTGTTTTCTGGACATTTTCTATTGTGAGGGTGCCATTTTGAATACGATGTCATATGTTTGTTGGTAATTTGACTCCATCTGTAATAAAAAAATAAAAAATCAATTTTTCTTGAAAACGAAATACTTAATCACAAATAAAATACGAATCTACCCATTAATTAGACGTGACAAAATTTAAATTTGCTTCAACTGGACGCTGGGAAAGGGAAAAGCTTAGGGAACTTCATAAACTTGAGGCCGACGTTCATTCCGTACTGTAGCGCCACTTAAGTAAGTAAGATTTTTGGTAAAATTGAAAGGTATTTCGTACAAAAAACATTTTCTGAATATGCTTCGATAATATTTTAATGAACATTTCGTGTTTAGATCATACTAGCCAAGCCCATTTTCGTGGGAGTTTTTATTCAAAAAGATTTTCGGTAAAATTGAAAGGTAAATCGTAGAAAAAACTTTACAGAATATGCTTTGACAATATTGATATGGACATGTCGACATTAGGTCATACAAACCCAAGCCCACTTGTTGGGGTGTTTTCATTTAAACGGATTTTTGGTAAAATTGAAAGGTAATTCGTACAAAAAACATTTGCTGAATATGCTTCGATAATATTTTAATGAACATTTCGTGTTTAGCTCATAATAGCCAAGCCCATTTTCGTGGGAGTTTTTATTCAAAAAGATTTTCGGTAAAATTGAAAGGTAATTCGTAGAAAAAACTTTACAGAATATGCTTTGACAATATTGATATGGACATGTCGACATTAGGTCATACTAACCCAAGCCCACTTGTTGGGGTGTTTTCATTCAAACGGATTTTTGGTAAAATTGAATTGTAATTCGTAAGAAAAACTTAACTGAATATGCTTCGATAATATTTTAATGAACATTTCGTTTTTAGATCATACTAGCCAAGCCCATTTTCGTGGGTGTTTTTATTCAAAAAGATTTTTGGTAAAATTGAAACGTAATTCGTAGCTAAAACTTTACAGAATATGCTTTGACAATATTGATATGGACATGTCGACATTAGGTCATACTAACCCAAGCCCACTTGTTGGGCTGTTTTCAATATAAACGGATTTTTGGTAAAATTGAATTGTAATTCGTAAGAAAAACTTAACTGAATATGCTTCGATAATATTTTAATGAACATTTCGTGTTTTGCAACATACTAACCCCAGCCTACTTGTTGGGGTGTTTTCATTTAAACATATGTTTGGTAAGATTGAAAGGTAATTATTAGAAAAAAACTTTACAGAATATGCTTTGACAATATTGATATGGGCATGTCGACATTAGGTCATACTAACCCAAGCCCACTTGTTGGGGTATTTGTGTTTAAACAGATTTTTGGTAAAATTGAAAAGTAATTCGTAGAAAAAACTTTAGAGAATATGCTTTGACAATAATGATATGGACATGTCGACATTAGGTCATACTAACCCAAGCCCACTTGTTGGGGTGTTTTCATTTAAACGGATTTTTGGTAAAATTGAAATGTAAGTCGTAGGAAAAAGTCAACTGAATATGCTTCGATAATATTTTAATGAACGTTTCGTGTTCAGATCATACTAGTTTTTTTTCAAAAAGATTTTTGGTAAAATTGAAACGTAATTCGTAGCTAAAACTCTACAGAATATGATTTGACAATATTGATATGGGCATGTCGACATTAGGTCATACTAACCCAAGCCCACTTGTTGGGGTGTTTGTGTTTAAACAGATTTTTGGTAAAATTGAAAGGTAATTCGTAGAAAAAACTTTACAGAATATGCTTTGACAATATTGATATGGACATGTCGACATTAGGTCATACTAACCCAAGCCCACTTGTTGGGGTGTTTTCATTCAAACGGATTTTTGGTAAAATTGAATTGTAATTCGTAAGAAAAACTTAACTGAATATGCTTCGATAATATTTTAATGAACATTTCGTTTTTAGATCATACTAGCCAAGCCCATTTTCGTGGGTGTTTTTATTCAAAAAGATTTTTGGTAAAATTGAAACGTAATTCGTAGCTAAAACTTTACAGAATATGCTTTGACAATATTGATATGGACATGTCGACATTAGGTCATACTAAAACAAGCCCACTTGTTGGGCTGTTTTCAATATAAACGGATTTTTGGTAAAATTGAATTGTAATTCGTAAGAAAAACTTAACTGAATATGCTTCGATAATATTTTAATGAACATTTCGTGTTTTGCAACATACTAACCCCAGCCTACTTGTTGGGGTGTTTTCATTTAAACATATGTTTGGTAAGATTGAAAGGTAATTATTAGAAAAAAACTTTACAGAATATGCTTTGACAATATTGATATGGGCATGTCGACATTAGGTCATACTAACCCAAGCCCACTTGTTGGCGTATTTGTGTTTAAACAGATTTTTGGTAAAATTGAAAAGTAATTCGTAGAAAAAACTTTAGAGAATATGCTTTGACAATAATGATATGGACAGGTCGACATTAGGTCATACTAACCCAAGCCCACTTGTTGGGGTGTTTTCATTTAAACGGATTTTTGGTAAAATTGAAATGTAAGTCGTAGGAAAAAGTCAACTGAATATGCTTCGATAATATTTTAATGAACGTTTCGTGTTCAGATCATACTAGTTTTTTTTTCAAAAAGATTTTTGGTAAAATTGAAACGTAATTCGTAGCTAAAACTCTACAGAATATGATTTGACAATATTGATATGGGCATGTCGACATTAGGTCATACTAACCCAAGCCCACTTGTTGGGGTGTTTGTGTTTAAACAGATTTTTGGTAAAATTGAAAGGTAATTCGTAGAAAAAACTTTACAGAATATGCTTTGACAATATTGATATGGGCATGTCGACATTAGGTCATACTTACCCAAGCCCACTTGTTGGGGTGTTTTCATTTAAACGGATTTTTGGTAAAATTGAAATGTAATTCGTAGGAAGAACTTAACTGAATATGCTTCGATAATATTTTAATGAACATTTCGTTTTTAGAACATACTAACCCAAGCCCACTTGTTGGGGTATTTGTGTTTAAACAGATTTTTGGTAAAATTGAAAGGTAATTCGTAGAAAAAACTTTACAGAATATGCTTTGACAATATTGATATGGACATGTCGACATTAGGTCATACTAAGCCAAGCCCACTTGTTGGGGTGTTTTCATTTAAACGGATTTTTGGTAAAATTGAAATGTAAGTCGTAGGAAAAAGTCAACTGAATATGCTTCGATAATATTTTAATGAACATTTCGTGTTCAGATCATACTAGTTTTTATTCAAAAAGATTTTTGGTAAAATTGAAACGTAATTCGTAGCTAAAACTCTACAGAATATGATTTGACAATATTGATATGGGCATGTCGACAATAGGTCATACTAACCCAAGCCCACTTGTTGGGGTGTTTTCATTTAAACGGATTTTTTGTAAAATTGAAATGTAATTCGTAGGAAAAACTTAACTGAATATGCTTCGATAATATTTTAATGAACATTTCGTTTTTAGAACATACTAACCCAAGCCCACTTGTTGGGGTATTTGTGTTTAAACAGATTTTTGGTAAAATTGCAAGGTAATTCGTAGAAAAAACTTTACAGAATATGCTTTGACAATATTGATATGGGCATGTCGACATTAGATCATACTAACCCAAGCCCACTTGTTGGGGTGTTTTCATTTAAACGCATTTTTTTTAAAATTGAAATTTAATTCGTAGGAAGAACTTAACTGAATATGCTTCGATAATATTTTAATGAACATTTCGTTTTTAGAACATACTAACCCAAGCCCACTTGTTGGGGTGTTTTTGTTTAAACAGATTTTTGGTAAAATTGAAAGGTAATTCGTACAAAAAACATTTGCTGAATATGCTTCGATAATATTTTAATGAACATTTCGTTTTTTGGAACATACTAACCCAAGCCTACTTGTTGGGGTGTTTTCATTTAAACATATGTTTGGTAATATTGAAAGGTAATTCGTAGAAAAAAACTTTACAGAATATGCTTTGACAATATTGATATGGACATGTCGTCATTAGGTCATACTTACCCAAGCCCACTTGTTGGGGTGTTTTCATTTAAACGCATTTTTGGTAAAATTGAAATGTAATTCGTAGGAAAACTTAATTGAATATGCTTCGATAATATTTTAATGAACATTTCGTGTTCAGATCATACTAGCCAAGCCCATTTTCGTGGGAGTTTTTATTCAAAAAGATTTTTGGTAAAATTGAAACGTAATTCGTAGCTAAAACTCTACAGAATATGCTTTGACAATATTGATATGGGCATGTCGACATTAGGTCATACTAACCCAAGCCCACTTGTTGGGGTGTTTTCATTTAAACGGATTTTTTGTAAAATTGAAATGTAATTCGTAGGAAAAACTTAACTGAATATGCTTCGATAATATTTTAATGAACATTTCGTGTTTTGGAACATACTAACCCCAGCCTACTTGTTGGGGTGTTTTCATTTAAACATATGTTTGGTAAGATTGAAAGGTAATTATTAGAAAAAAACTTTACAGAATATGCTTTGACAATATTGATATGGGCATGTCGACATTAGGTCATACTAACCCAAGCCCACTTGTTGGGGTATTTGTGTTTAAACAGATTTTTGGTAAAATTGAAAAGTAATTCGTAGAAAAAACTTTAGAGAATATGCTTTGACAATAATGATATGGACATGTCGACATTAGGTCATACTAACCCAAGCCCACTTGTTGGGGTGTTTTCATTTAAACGCATTTTTTTTAAAATTGAAATTTAATTCGTAGGAAGAACTTAACTGAATATGCTTCGATAATATTTTAATGAACATTTCGTTTTTAGAACATACTAACCCAAGCCCACTTGTTGGGGTGTTTTTGTTTAAACAGATTTTTGGTAAAATTGAAAGGTAATTCGTACAAAAAACATTTGCTGAATATGCTTCGATAATATTTTAATGAACATTTCGTTTTTTGGAACATACTAACCCAAGCCTACTTGTTGGGGTGTTTTCATTTAAACATATGTTTGGTAATATTGAAAGGTAATTCGTAGAAAAAAACTTTACAGAATATGCTTTGACAATATTGATATGGACATGTCGTCATTAGGTCATACTTACCCAAGCCCACTTGTTGGGGTGTTTTCATTTAAACGGATTTTTTGTAAAATTGAAATGTAATTCGTAGGAAAAACTTAACTGAATATGCTTCGATAATATTTTAATGAACATTTCGTGTTTTGGAACATACTAACCCCAGCCTACTTGTTGGGGTGTTTTCATTTAAACATATGTTTGGTAAGATTGAAAGATAATTATTAGAAAAAAACTTTACAGAATATGCTTTGACAATATTGATATGGACATGTCGACATTAGGTCATACTAACCCAAGCCCACTTGTTGGGGTATTTGTGTTTAAACAGATTTTTCGTAAAATTGAAAAGTAATTCGTAGAAAAAACTTTAGAGAATATGCTTTGACAATAATGATATGGACATGTCGACATTAGGTCATACTAACCCAAGCCCACTTGTTGGGGTGTTTTCATTTAAACGGATTTTTGGTAAAATTAAAATGTTATTCTTAGGAAAAACTTATCTGAATATGCTTCGATAATATTTTAATGAACATTTCGTTTTTAGAACATACTAACCCAAGCCCACTTGTTGGGGTGTTTGTGTTTAAACAGATTTTGGGTAAAATTGAAAGGTAATTCGTAGAAAAAACTTTACAGAATATGCTTTGACAATACTGATATGGACATGTCGACATTAGGTCATACTAACCCAAGCCCACTTGTTGGGATGTTTTCATTTAAACGCATTTTTTGTAATATTGAAATGTAATTCGTAGGAAGAACTTAACTGAATATGCTTCGATAATATTTTAATGAACATTTCGTTTTTAGAACATACTAACCCAAGCCCACTTGTTGGGGTGTTTGTGTTTAAACAGATTTTGGGTAAAATTGAAAGGTAATTCGTAGAAAAAACTTTACAGAATATGCTTTGACAATACTGATATGGACATGTCGACATTAGGTCATACTAACCCAAGCCCACTTGTTGGGATGTTTTCATTTAAACGCATTTTTTGTAATATTGAAATGTAATTCGTAGGAAGAACTTAACTGAATATGCTTCGATAATATTTTAATGAACATTTCGTTTTTAGAACATACTAACCCAAGCCCACTTGTTGGGGTATTTGTGTTTAAACAGATTTTTGGTAAAATTGCAAGGTAATTCGTAGAAAAAACTTTACAGAATATGCTTTGACAATATTGATATGGGCATGTCGACATTAGATCATACTAACCCAAGCCCACTTGTTGGGGTGTTTTCATTTAAACGCATTTTTTTAAAAATTGAAATTTAATTCGTAGGAAGAACTTAACTGAATATGCTTCGATAATATTTTAATGAACATTTCGTTTTTAGAACATACTAACCCAAGCCCACTTGTTGGGGTATTTGTGTTTAAACAGATTTTTGGTAAAATTGAAAGGTAATTCGTAGAAAAAACTTTACAGAATATGCTTTGACAATATTGATATGGACATGTCGACATTAGGTCATACTAACCCAAGCCCACTTTTTGGGGTGTTTTCATTTAAACGGATTTTTTGTAAAATTGAAATGTAATTCGTAGGAAAAACTTAACTGAATATGCTTCGATAATATTTTAATGAACATTTCGTGTTTTGGAACATACTAACCCCAGCCTACTTGTTGGGGTGTTTTCATTTAAACACATGTTTGGTAAGATTGAAAGGTAATTATTAGAAAAAAACTTTACAGAATATGCTTTGACAATATTGATATGGGCATGTCGACATTAGGTCATACTAACCCAAGCCCACTTGTTGGGGTATTTGTGTTTAAACAGATTTTTGGTAAAATTGAAAAGTAATTCGTAGAAAAAACTTTAGAGAATATGCTTTGACAATAATGATATGGACATGTCGACATTAGGTCATACTAACCCAAGCCCACTTGTTGGGGTGTTTTCATTTAAACGGATTTTTGGTAAAATTGAAATGTAAGTCGTAGGAAAAAGTCAACTGAATATGCTTCGATAATATTTTAATGAACGTTTCGTGTTCAGATCATAATAGTTTTTTTTCAAAAAGATTTTTGGTAAAATTGAAACGTAATTCGTAGCTAAAACTCTACAGAATATGATTTGACAATATTGATATGGGCATGTCGACATTAGGTCATACTAACCCAAGCCCACTTGTTGGGGTGTTTGTGTTTAAACAGATTTTTGGTAAAATTGAAAGGTAATTCGTAGAAAAAACTTTACAGAATATGCTTTGACAATATTGATATGGACATGTCGACATTAGGTCATACTAAACCAAGCCTACTTGTTTGGGTGTTTTCATTTAAACAGATGTTTGGTAAGATTGAAAGGTAATTCGTAGAAAAAAACTTTACAGAATATGCTTTGACAATATTGATATGGGCATGTCGACATTAGGTCATACTTACCCAAGCCCACTTGTTGGGGTATTTTCATTTAAACGGATTTTTGGTAAAATTAAAATGTTATTCTTAGGAAAAACTTATCTGAATATGCTTCGATAATATTTTAATGAACATTTCGTTTTTAGAACATACTAACCCAAGCCCACTTGTTGGGGTGTTTGTGTTTAAACAGATTTTGGGTAAAATTGAAAGGTAATTCGTAGAAAAAACTTTACAGAATATGCTTTGACAATACTGATATGGACATGTCGACATTAGGTCATAATAACCCAAGCCCACTTGTTGGGATGTTTTCATTTAAACGCATTTTTTGTAAAATTGAAATGTAATTCGCAGGAAGAACTTAACTGAATATGCTTCGATAATATTTTAATGAACATTTCGTTTTTAGAACATACTAACCCAAGCCCACTTGTTGGGGTATTTGTGTTTAAACAGATTTTTGGTAAAATTGAAAGGTAATTCGTAGAAAAAACTTTACATAATATGCTTTGACAATATTGATATGGACATGTCGACATTAGGTCATACTAAGCCAAGCCCACTTGTTGGGGTGTTTTCATTTAAACGGATTTTTGGTAAAATTGAAATGTAAGTCGTAGGAAAAAGTCAACTGAATGTTCTTCGATAATATTTTAATGAAAATTTCGTGTTCAGATCATACTAGTTTTTATTCAAAAAGATTTTTGGAAAATTGAAACGTAATTCGTAGCTAAAACTCTACAGAATATGATTTGACAATATTGATATGGGCATGACGACATTAGGTCATACTAACCCAAGCCCACTTGTTGGGGTGTTTTCATTTAAACGGATTTTTTGTAAAATTGAAATGTAATTCGTAGGAAAAACTTAACTGAATATGCTTCGATAATATTTTAATGAACATTTCGTTTTTAGAACATACTAACCCAAGCCCACTTGTTGGGGTATTTGTGTTTAAACAGATTTTTGGTAAAATTGCAAGGTAATTCGTAGAAAAAACTTTACAGAATATGCTTTGACAATATTGATATGGGCATGTCGACATTAGATCATACTAACCCAAGCCCACTTGTTGGGGTGTTTTCATTTAAACGCATTTTTTTTAAAATTGAAATTTAATTCGTAGGAAGAACTTAACTGAATATGCTTCGATAATATTTTAATGAACATTTCGTTTTTAGAACATACTAACCCAAGCCCACTTGTTGGGGTATTTGTGTTTAAACAGATTTTTGGTAAAATTGAAAGGTAATTCGTAGAAAAAACTTTACAGAATATGCTTTGACAATATTGATATGGACATGTCGACATTAGGTCATACTAACCCAAGCCCACTTGTTGGGGTGTTTTCATTTAAACGGATTTTTGGTAAAATTGAAATGTAAGTCGTAGGAAAAAGTCAACTGAATATGCTTCGATAATATTTTAATGAACGTTTCGTGTTCAGATCATACTAGTTTTTATTCAAAAAGATTTTTGGTAAAATTGAAACGTAATTCGTAGCTAAAACTCTACAGAATATGATTTGACAATATTGATATGGGCATGTCGACATTAGGTCATACTAACCCAAGCCCACTTGTTGGGGTGTTTTCATTTAAACGGATTTTTTGTAAAATTGAAATGTAATTCGTAGGAAAAACTTAACTGAATATGCTTCGATAATATTTTAATGAACATTTCGTTTTTAGATCATACTAGCCCAAGCCCACTTGTTGGGGTGTTTTCATTTAAAAAGATTTTTGGGAAACTTGAAGTGTAACTCGTAGAAAAAACTTTACTGAATATGATTGATACACAGAGCGAAAAAAGACCACTTAAAATCAATAAGATTGCCTTATTGGGGTGTTTTACTAAGAAATATTATTAAAATGAGTGAATAATATGCAGTTTGCATAAAAAAATCTCATTGATCTTATGAAGAATATCTTATTGAATTTTCAAAGACCACGCCATATTTCTTGCCGCTCTTTTGACATTTCTCTTCAGTTAGGTTTGCCATTTCATGACTGAAAGATATACAATCCAACAACCAGTCGAAAATTTAGAACCGAAATTCGGAGTCAGTGGCGTCAACGTTAAGAGCGCTTCCTCTAATTTATGGTCGTCATAATCGTCCTAGCAGATCAACAATTGAGCGTCTAGTTAAAAAATTTGAATCCACAGGCAAAGTACAAAATTTTCCCGTGGCAGTGAGACAATGAAGTGCCAGTATTGTCAAGAATATTGCTGCCGCTGAGGCTTCAGTTGAAAAAAAGCCCAAATGTGCCTCTCACACGTCGTTCTCAAGCGTTGGGCATCTCTGTGACGTCGTTGTGGCGAATTTTGTGAAAAGATCTCGGCCGACATCCTTACATGATTAAATTGACGCAAGAACTGAAGCAGCTTGACTACCAGAAGCGTCGTATCTTCGTGAATTGGGTGAGCAACAACTTGAAAATGATTCGAATCTTCATCGAAAAATCATCTTCAGCGATGAGGCTCATTTCTGGCTTAATGGCTTCATCAATAAACAAAATATGCGGTATTGGTCGGGCAGCAATCCACAGGTACTCCATGAGTCATCATTGCATCGTGAAAAAATTTCGGTTTGGAGTGGTTTATGGGCCGGTGGCGTCATTGGGCCGTACTTCTTCCGTGATGATCAAGACCGGCGCGTTACTGTGAATAGGAATCGCTACCGTTCAATGATAACCGAATATTTTTGGCTCCAATTGGATGATATGGGCTTGGAGGACATGTGGCGCCACAGGACAGGACGGCGCCACAAGCCACACAGCGAATGACACAATCAATTTATTGGAAACCAAGTTTGGAGAACGTGTTATCTCACGAAATGGTCCAGTCGCTTGACCGTCTGGTCGTGTGATTTGACGCCGCTAGACTATTTCCTGTGGGGCTATGTCAAGTCTATGGTCTATGGCAACAAGCCAGCGACGACTGATGAACTTCGTACGAATATCGAACGTGAAATTGCAGCAGTATCGGCCGATTTATGCTTGAAAACCGTCGAAAATTGGGTTCAGTGTCTGGACTTCAGCGTGCCCGTGGTGGCCATGCAAAAGAAATCGAGTTCCATACATAATGGCATCGAACATACTTTCACAGGAATAAAGAATTTCATTGATATCCACAACTGTTTTTGTTTTGTTTAAAAAAAACTTTTGTAGCGCTCTTATTGGAAAACTCTTTACCTTTCGCGTAGAATATCACATTAATCTATGCAAATAATGAGTAATTTTTATTGATGTAAAGCATAAGCAGTTTTATGTTGAAGTTCCAAAATATATGAAAAATTTAATAAGAAAAACTTATTACTTTTCAGTTTAATCAGCAAATCTTCTTAAATCAATTAGTTCTCTCTTTCTAAAAGCTCTCCATAAGAAAATCAACTTAAAAGAATAAGATCTCCATATTGCATTGCTCCACAAATAATATGAAAGAAAGGTGTTAAGAAGATCATCTTATAAAATAGTACGTAAATCTCCTTGAAACAATGATCTCCACATACAAATTCGAATAGACGATCACGTCACTCTATCAATAAGGGTACCTTTGGCAAATAATAAGTAAAAAGTATTAGATGACAGTTTTTAGGAAAATCTTGATAAATTAATAAGATTTCCTTCTTAAAACTATAAGTTTTCTTATATTGTGATATAGTGTAGTGTATCAACAGTGCATTGCCAAAAGCATTTGGTTTTGTGATCTCAACGCGTTCGGACATTCATTTTTTGAAATTGAAAATAAAGTTAAAGTTGTGATAAGGAAATTTATTCGCGAAGTGTGATACTGACCGACATTGAAAACTTGTTAAGTGAAACAACCAACTTGAGAAAAGTGATAAGTATAAGTTTTTAAGTTAACTTTGAAAAAAGGTGTACTTTTCTTTTAGGTAGCAGGTAGCAGGAGCAGGTAGTGTTATTTTTTTAAGGAATAGCATTCAACAGGGAACATATAGTCACAGTAACGAGAAAAAACGGTTGTGACATTTATGAAATAATTGACTTTCTCCTTAAGACAGGTGACATAAAAATGATTGTTAGACGATGGGGCAATTTGTCTTTCTCGAAGCATTTTCAACCATATTTGGTAGATCATACTAACCCAAACCCACTTTTTTCGAGTGTTTTCATTTAAACAGATTTTTGGTAATATTGAAATGTAATTCGTGAAAAAAAATTTATTGAATATTCTTTGATAATATTGATATGAACATTTCTCTTTAGATCATACTCAAACCAAACCTATTCTAAGGGAGTTTTATTAAAAAGAGATTTTTGGTAAAATTGAAATGTAATTCGTAGGAAAAACTTTACTGAATATTCTTTGATAATATTGATATTAATATTTCGTCTTTAGATCATACTAACCCAAACCCACTTTTTTGAAAAAGATTTTTGGAAAAATTGAATTGTAATTCGTACTGATGATAATATTGATATGAACTTTAGATAATACTTACCCAAACCCAATTTTTGGGGTGTTTTCATTAAAATAGATTTTTGGGGAAATTTAAATGTGGCTCGTAGAAATAACTTTAACGAAAAACGGAAAACGACGTTGATATCTGCACATGGAATGTGAGAACATTAAACATCAGAGATGCAAGCAAACAACTAGCGGAAGCCCTGAACGCCTTTAAAGCAGATATTACTGCCATCCAGAAAATATGATAAGATTGGCCGGGCAAAAATAGGATGAAAAACAGTGACATCTACTACGGACCGTGTTATAGTAAGCAGAAACAGCGACTATTCTGATGCAGAATTGTTATGAATGCCACACTTAGTCAAGAAGTCTCATGTTTCCAAGACATTAGCGAACGGATTTTAAGAATCCGTAATAAGGCCAAAGTCGCCAACATAAACCTTATATGCGCTCACGCTCCGATGGAGGAAAAAGATTATATTGCTAAGGAATGCTTATACGAGCTCCTTGATAAAACCTATGAGCCCCTATCGAAGTAAGATATTAAAATCGTGCTTGGAGATTTTAACGCAAAGGTAGGAAGAGAAGACATCTGTATCTGTATTGTCGGGAAAATAGCCCACACGAAAATATGTCTGGTAACGGACTTAAGCTAACTGACTTTGCTACGGAACGAAATACCTATAAAGCCAACACCCGGTTTCCTAACCCTTATATTCAGAAGTAGACATGGTCAACCAAATTGATCAAATTGCAATACACACGAAAGACGCATCCAGAACATTCCGAGTAGCTAACATCGACTCGGAGCAATACTTTGTTGCAGCCATGGTAAGAATGATGATATCAACAACACCACAAAAATCCAGAAATTCTGTAAAAATTTTAATTTCGAAAGACTGCAACAGGAAGAGACCGCCAAGACCTTCGGGCAATGCGTATCCCTAAACCTCTCGATTAGCACCATACCACCAGCATCGAATGTCGAAGAACATTGGCAACGATCCCAACAAGCCATTAGATCAGCCGCAAGTGATGCGCAAGGTTTCTCGCGCCCACCAGCAAGAAACCTCTGGTTTGATGAGGATTGCCGACAGATGCTCGTAGACAAGACCGAGGCCTACAAGGCTAAGCTGCAGGAGAAGATTAAGGCAAAGAAGAAGGGAAGAACACAAGCTTTATATAAGAAGAAAAAAGAGGTAAAAAACGCGTGATCGAGGATATAGAGAGGTGCTACTGCAGTGCCATTGCTCGAAAGTTTTACCAAAGTTTTAAACGTCAAAGCCAAGGATACAAGGCTCGAACGTAATCCTGTCGAGATAAACAAGGAAATATCAACATGGCGAACAACATTCCGCTATCTGACAGCGAAAACTACCAACCACCCGACCTGAGTGAGTTGAGGATAGCAATATCAAAACTCAAGATAAGTATGGCTGCCGGAAATGACGTCCTTCCCGCCGAGCTTTATAAAGCCGGCGGAGATGACTTGGTAGGTAACATCCACCAACTCATAAGCCGAATCTGATCGGAAGAAAGTATGCCTGAAGAATGGAACCTCAGCATCGTTTGCCCGATTCACAAGAAAGGAAACGCTCTGAACTGAGCCAACTACAGAGGCATAAGTCTCCTCAACATCGCCTACAAAATTCTATCTGCCGCTATATATATGCGCCTGAAACCGTTTACCAACAACCTGATCTGCCCTTATCAGTGTGGTTTTAGGCCAGGAAAGTCCACAACCGATCAAATCTTCACACTTCGGCAGGTCCTGGAAAAAACCCAAGAAGTCCAAATCGATACCCACCACCTATTCATCGATTTCAAAGCCGCATACGACAGTATTTATAGAGACGAACTATACAGAGCCATGTCTAGTTTTGGTATACCGCCCAATCTCGTCCGTTTGTGTAGGATGACGATGGAAAAATTCTCGCTGCTTCATCAGGGTCGGAAACGACCTCACTGACACATTCGATACCAAAAAAAGCATCTAGGCAAGGCGATGCGCTGTCATGTGACTTCTTCAACCTGATTCTTGAGAGGATTGTGCAAAACTCCCGAGCTACCAGAGGCACAATTTTCTAAAAATCGGTGCAACTACTAGCATAAGCCGACTATATTGACATCATTGGTAGGACCCAACGTATTGCTAGTATAGAGAAGGAAGCGGCTAAAGTGCATTAAGCAGTATATAAGGACAAGACAAAGTACATGCAGTCAACACGAGAAGATACACAGCATCGACCAATTGGACGGAACGTCAATTGACAGATATAACTTTGAGGTAGTACAGGACTTTGTCTATAAACTCTGACAACAACATCTCGTCAGAAACTAAACGAAGAATCACTCTTGCCAACGGCTGTTTCTTCGCGTTAAGAAGGTAAATCAGTAGTAAAACCCTCACTCGAACTACCAAACAGATCTAATATAAGACCCTGATCATCCCAGTACTTCTCTAGGGCGCTGAAGCATGGACCGTATCAAAAGCGGACGAAGAAATCCTTTGTCGAATCGAGAGGAAAATTATTCGAAAAATCTTCAGTCCCGTTTGCGTTGACGGGCTATGGAGACGAAGATTCAACCACGAACTACACCAGATGTACAGCGGCATGCCCATGGTCAAAAAACTCCGCATTGGACATTTAATATGGATAGGACATGTAGAGCAAATATACACCAATACTCCATAGTTAAGGTTTTAAAATTAGGAACAAGGTCTGGGGCGGAGCTTGTGCACCATAATGGCGTACAATATGGTTAAACGCATGCTGCCGTGGGACCGAAAGACGCAATCAGGATGGCGACCCCTCGGGGCATATGCAAAGAGGGCTCGCCACCCCGATTATAATTAAGTTAGGTTTAAGTAGTTAAGTAGTCTTAAGTTAGGCTTAAGTAGTTTAAGCAGTCTTAAGTTAGTTATAATCTAGAATAAGCTTATTTTTATAAAAAAAAGTCACTATACAAAGTTTTTTATTTTTTCTTTGTTAATTAAAATTAAATATAAAAAAACCCGACAAATTTAAGCCCAAAGGCAAAATAAAACAGCTAAATATAAGCTTACAGCGCCCACTAAGGTCCGATAAGTTAGATTAAATAAACCAGTTATTGATAAGTTATATTTAAGCATTTTTGTCTAGTAGTAAGTTAATATTTTAAGTAAATAAAAAATGAATTTAAATGTGAAAAGTACGCCAATACTCCGGCTCACAGAGTCTTCGATTCCCAGCCAGACCTCAGACGCAGTAGAGGAAGACCTCGCCTTAAGTGGCGAGCACAATTAGGAACCGACCTTAACCAGCTTAGAGTGCGCAACTGGAGGAAGTTAGCAAAGGATCGGGCTGATTGGATAGGCATCTTGGTTGAGGCCCAGTTACTTAGCGCTACTTAGGTAAATAAGTAAGTAAAGATGTATCTATCATTCTTATTTAAATTGGTCCTATCATATGTAAGGAATCTTTGATCGTTTTTGTATTTAGAAAATTGTAGTCACTTTTAGTTTTTAAAATTTTTATTGCACGTTTGAGGGTATATATATTCCTATGTTTCAAAACTTAATTTCTCTATTGCATTTTTAATACCGACGGTATGGCCTCCAATCATATATGTGGTTTGAAATGATAGCTTTTTTGTTCAAGATTTAACCATTCCGTATTTTTGTATACACGTTGTTCTCTTTAACCATTGTGTTAACTGCTCTCTTAATATCAAATACAAATAGCTTGTGTAAATTGTTTAATTCATATGGCTGATTTTTATAACTATTTCTTTCGTTTCATGATCTTATAAATTGGTATTTATTTAGCACATCACATATCTTTGCAGTTTGTTAGTGCATAGTCAATTAATGATTCAGATTATTGTTGATATTTGAAATTCTTTGTCTATATGCATCTGCGTGTGACATACGCATTTTATGAAAACATATTTACGGTATCTTCACGTAAAAAACTATCACGCCGGTCCTAGAGCATTAGTAACGCTGCTTCGCGAAAGGTCGTAGCAAGTAAACGCACAAGATGCATACAGAAAACCTGTATAAAATTATGTGCACTGCCTTAAGTATAGGCCGAAGTTGCTGACGAAAATCACAGATAATTTACCAGCTGACCGACTTAGAGCACAACTGCCCTTTCAAATATGTGGCGTAGTGGGAAGCAGCAGTGAATTCCGCGAAAAACCAGCTGGATTGCACAGTGGGGAATGAATTGCTGACAACGGAAGAACTCTTTATTGTTGTGAACGAGGTCGAAGTTGTCCTCAATTCAATGCCAATCGCACCACTAAGCGCAGACCAATGACGGCGGTGGTCTGCCGACTGAAAAAGTGCTACCACATCACATGGCCTCCTTAGGAAGATGGCAACTTGTCTGCTATCCTAAGCAGCAGTTCTGACGGAAGTGGTCAAGGAACTAACTCCTGGGCCTTCAAGGAAGCAGCAAGTGCGCACTTGAAAAATCCAACGTCGGCCTAGGAGAGCTCGTCGTCATTCACGAGAACAACGCACACCCAAAGCAGTGGATAACCGGAAGGGTGGTGGTAGTAATAGCTGTGGAGGACGGAAAGAACAGAGTGGCTGACGCGAAAACCATCGGCGGCATAGTGAGACGACCGATCGTTAAACTGCCAGTTCTCACTAAGGACGATTTAAGCATGCAGCCATTCAACGAGGTTGATGTATCGCCGGAACGCCAACAAAGAAATTGAACCGAATTGAACTGATTAGAAATTTAAGTAACTATTGTGATCTAGATAGTAAAATGTAAGATTGAATTTGCCTACCAGCCATATTTTGATACCCTATCCCATAGGGGTTTATTAGTTTTGATACATAGCTTGTAACATAGTGAAATCATTTAGCTTGGTATACCTCAAAGTACATGGATCGACTCAGAATCGCTAGCTGAGTCGATTAAGCCATCTCTGTCTGTCCGTCCGTCCGTCCGAACATCTGTAGGTAACCTGTTTATGTGATTTAAATTTTGAGCTATGATAACGAAATTTGGTACGTTGTGTTTGAATAACTGTAAACAATTTTGAAATCCTCCTACTGCCATGCACCCTTTCAAGGAAAAACCTAATTTAAGGCCAAACCGCTTAAAAATTTGAAAGGTGTCTGAACAACATATCTAGACAATCCTAATGTCTATATTTCGTCAGTTTTTTGCCACACCAACTTTTTGTGGGAGTTTTAAGTAAAAAAAACATTTTCGGTAAAACTACAAACATTTCACTTTTACCCGGGCCTACTTTTTGGAGGCGTTTTCATACAAAAACCATTTGTATACCCTACGCCATACCATATGCAGGAGAAAATCGAAAAAAAAATTGATCGAACCATTAAAGATTTTGAAAAACTGTCTGAACAATTTTTTTTTTAAATATTTTTCAACACTTAGGACTCATATCCTGAAGGTTATAAAACCCAGTCATGGAAAGAAGGAAAAAGGGTTGTAAGATAGTTAGAGATTGGGAGTAGGATAGTTAGAGATAAGAGTGAGGTGGCGATGCGCGTTAATTTTGAATCTTTGCAGGTTGTAGTCATCTGGAAATATTGAAGAAGGCAAGCTATTCCATAATCGTGAAGTGTGGCTTAGAAATGATCTTCTAAATTTGACTGTGCGCCCGAAAACAGGCTCTATGCAATATGGGTGTACCGAAGAATTCGCACGAGTATTTCTATTAAACAGACGGACAGGCGGGATACAACTATATATTTCGTCGGAACATTTATGGTGAAATTAGCGGTAAAGAAGCGCAAGGCATCGAACATTCCGCCGGTGTTTTCGCTACAAGCTGATTGGTTGTCAATAAGTTTGATAGCATGACGCTGGACTCTGTCAAGTAGGCTCAAGCATGTTGACGGGGCACCCGCCCAGATGTGCGAGTTATATTCAAGTCTTGGACGAATGTAAGCTTTAGCTAAATCTGATGGAGTGAAAAACCGTTTGCATCGTTTGAGGCATTTAACACCACCTTTAGCAGCATCTATAATTTGCTGGTTCCATCGAAGGTCTGGGCTAATATGCATGCCAAGCATAGACAGGCCATTAGATTCCTCAACTTCAACTCCTTGCATGTTAAGTTTAGCTACATTTGTATCCCGCTTCAGAGATAGGAGACAGCACTGTGTTTTTGACTCATTGAATTCAACCCGGTTGTTGGTACTCCAATTGATAATTGTATCAAGATCAGAGTTGAGTTCAGTTGACATTCGCTGGCGTTGAGACTCCACAATTTGGGGATCTTGTCGCGGAGTCGTTAAGGAGTAAACGAAGTCAAGAGTGCTGTCATCCGCGAATGAATGGATAGGATTACAAGTCAGAGAGAGAAGGTCGTTAATAAAAATTAGAAACAGAGTCGATGAGAGGACTGAGCCTTGGGGTACTCCAGCGTTTGTTGAAAAGGGGGTGGAAGTTGACCCATCGAATGCAACTTGTATTGATCGGTTACTTAAAAAACTCGTAATCCAAATCAAAAAATTATTACCGACACCAAAATACCTAAGCTTATTAATAAGAGCGCTGTGCCACACTCTATCAATTTCTTTTGAGATATCCAGAGCAACAATTCTACATTCACCGAATTGTTGAATGCAACGATTCCATTTTTCGCTTAGATAGACCATAAGATCACCTGTAGAACGTTGCTGACGAAAACCACACTGACGGTCACTAAGGAGATGGTTTTTTTCTAGATAGCTCATGAGGTGGTACTTGACTGCACTCTCTCTGCACTCTCTTAGAGAGTACTGACGTTAATGCTATGGGTCGGTAGTTTGAAGGGGAGGTTTTTTCACCCTTTTTTGGATTTGGCTGAACATGCTAAAGTTTCCACCTATCTGGAAATATTCCTGCAGTGTAAGACAAGTAAAAAAGTTTGCGTAGAGGTTTAGGCAGAGTGGAAGAACACCTCTTCAGAACAAGGGGTGGAATTCCATCTAGACCTGAGGCTTTATTTTGTTTGAAATCTTTTAGAACTCGAGCCACTGAACGGGTTCGGAAAAACAACGGTCCTAAAGAATATTGAACCGGACTCAGCGATGGTGGTGAAGAAGAGTTGTTGAAGAGTTGCTAGCAGATTTGCGACATTTTTAATTTTAATATTTCATTTGCCATAAAATCCACACTTAAGGGATATTAATTTTGAGAATGGGATGGGATAGGATATCAAACGATCCACACAGTGGAGTGTAGCCTTCTCATATGTTTATACCCTATACCATAGGGGTATACTAGTTTTGACATTAAGTTTGTAACATAGTGAAATAATTTTCTAGATATACCTCTCAAAGTATATGGATCGAATCAGAATCGCTAGCTAAGTCGATCTAGCCATGTCTGTGTGACCGTCTGTCCGTCCGTCCTTTAGTCACCGATTTTCGGGCCTTAAATTTAGAGCTAGAGTTTTGAAATTTTATATATAGACTCTTTATACAACAAAGCAGAACAAGTGTAAAATTTTTTGAATTGCACCCACTGGCACGCCCCCTTTTTAGATAAACGTAGTCTTAGGACAAACAGTTAGAGATTTTGAAAAAGTGTCACAAAAATATATCTAGACAATCCTTATATTTTTTGGCACGGCCACTTTTTGGCGGCGTTTATAGTAAAAAACTATTTTCGGTAAAATTTTAAATATTTCGAAAACAAATTTGTCTATGGTGATATAAACATTTGTTTCATTTAACATTTTAACTCAGGCTCTATGCCACGCCCGCTTTTTGGACGAGCTTTCATACAAAAACCATTTGTTTTTTGTCGAATTATAAAAGACTTTGATAAACTGTCTGAACAATATGTTCTGACAATGACATGTTCTATAATTCATCGCCACAAAGCCAACATTTTGGGGATATTTATTTTAAGGACGGGATGGGATAGGGTATTAAATGATCCGCACGGCGGATTCTAGACTTCTTATATGTTTTTTGTAAAAATAAGAAGATACTCTTTTAACGAAACGCCCACTCTTTCAACGAAACAGGGAACCGTCCTACGTATATTATTTCGTTCGCAATTTTAGTTCTGTTTTTCTTTAAGGTTTTTTTTATTTTTTTAAAATCATTCAAGCTCAAGAAAGAGCTTATTCGTAAAAAAATATTATTGAGTTTTTTAGTGATATCAAACCAATTATATTGAAGTCACCCAATATTAAAAAGTTATTATTACACTGAAGTAAAAAAAATCGATTAAATTATCGATTTCGTCACAAAATTCTCTTTTAGAAGATAGGTGGGATCTGTGTATTGCACTAATATTTACAACAGGGCGGTTTTTATATTGCAATTTTATTACCAAAAACCACAGAGACTATACTAAAGAATATTTTTGATATAAAAAACAACACCACCCGTATGACTTGACTGACTTTTACAATGGAACATATTACGTGTGTGTTTTTTAGGGGTTCGTTTTTCGAATAAACATGAAATTGACATGTTGTAGTCAAATCGGGCAACTCTAATGCCATTTATGTTTAATTTAGTTTGCCATTTCATCCTATACCATGCAATGCGTTATGATGTTGGTGTATGGGCCAAAAATGAGATTTATCTCGATGATGCTTTTCATCGCAAAATTTTGTTCAGTGATGAAGCTCATTTTTGGTTGAATGGATACGTCAACAAGCAAAATTGCCGCATTTAGAGTGAAGATAATCCACATGAGACCCTTGAGACGCCATTATATCCACAAAAAACTGAGTGTTTGGTGTGTTCTATGGGTTGGTGGGGAGTCATTGGGCCATACTTCTTCCGAAATGAAGCTGGAGAGTCATTAACCCTTAATGAAGACCAGTAAAATGCGATGATAACCGACCATTTTGTTCCTGAATTGGATGGCATGAATGTCGATGAGTGCGGTTCCAACAAGACCGCGCTACACAGCGCACGTCACAATCGTTTTTTTGAAGAAAACATTCGATGAGCACATACTTTCGCGGAATGGACCTGTCAATCGGCCACCAAGATCGTGTGATTTAACACCATTGGATTATTTACTTTGGGAATATGTGAAGTCGCTCGTCTACGCACAATCCAGAATAGTTAGGGGACTTGGATGCCAACATTCGTGGCGGTATTGCCGACGTACGACCCGAAATGCTTTACAAAGTGGTTGGAAACTGGACCTCTAAGCTTGGCTTTATTTGAACCAGCTGCGGCGCCCACATACCCGAGATCATATTTAAAAAATAATGGCATTCACTTATCTTTTCAACAAAGCCAAATTGATGACGATTAACGATTGAAACGGTTTTCTTTTGTTTTATTTCAATTCGAAGTTTTATACCTATAAAAAATCAACTTTTAGTAACCATTCAAATGAACATCCTTCAGATCGAATTGGTTGAATTATATATATAATATTACGACAACAACGGAACTCATAAAAGTGGTTTTTGGAATTCTAGTCCATTTTTTGTTTGCTTTTAGTAATGATATTCCGGTACCTGCCATACTAAAATCAGACATAACCTCAATTTTCTCGAAAACGGCTACAACGATTTTGATTACACTCGATACATATTGCGAGCATATCAGTTCCAATGAAACTGCATACCCAGTTTTTTCGAGAGAATCCATATAACAGATTTTTGCATATAGGCATATAGGCCTCGCAAACTATTCGGCCAAATTGAATGAAATTTGATTTGTATACTAGCGGGTTTTTCAACAGGGGCGCTACAAAAGTTGAGCGACAGGGACAGCAAACGACGCCATATTTCTTGCCGCTCTTTTGACATTTCTCTTGAGTAAGGTTTGCCATTTCATGATGGAAAGACATACGATCCAACAACGAGTCGAAATTATTAAAATTTACAACCGTAATTCGGAGTCAGTGGCCTCAACGTTAAGAGCGCTACGTCCAATTAATGGTCGTCATAATCGTCCTAGCAGATCAACAATTGAACGTTTAGTAGAAAAATTTGAATCCACAGGCACAGTACAACTGTTTGGTGTGGTTTATGGGCCGTCGGCGTCATTGGGCCGTACTTCTTCCGTGATGATCAAGACCGGCATGTTACTGTAAATTGGAATCGCTACCGTTCAATGATAACCAAATATTTTTGGCCCCAATTGGATGATATGGACTTGGAGGACATGTGGTTCCAACAGGACTGCGCCACAAGCAACACAGTAAATGCCACAATCAATTTATTGGAAACCAAGTTTGGAGAACGTGTTATCTCACGAAATGGTCCAGTCGCTTGGCCGCCTCGGTCGTGCGATTTGACACCGTTAGACTATTTCCTGTGGGGCTACATCAAGTCTATGGTCTATGCCAACAAGCCAGCGATGATTGATGAACTTCGTATGAATATCGAACGTGAAACTGCAGCATTATCGGCCGATTTATGCTTGAAAACCGTCGAAAATTGGGTTCAGCGTCTGGACTTCTGCAAGCGTCCCCGTGGTTGCCATGCAAAAGAAATCGAGTTCCATATATAATGGCATCGAACATACTTTCACAGGAATGAAGAATTTCATTGATATCCAAACCCATTTTTGTTTTATTTAAAGAAACGTTTGTAGCGCTCTTATTGAAAAACCCTTTACAACTACAATATTCAAGAGGAACATGTTACAGTTGAAAACGTCAAATTAATTCGCTGTGAAAGAGAAAGTTGTGTACGACCTAGTCGTGCGCCCACCACTCATTTTAAATGCAATTCTGCTGATCGAAATATCAATACTGGAATCAACGACATTGCATATTGCATTAAAACTCCTAATGCACCTTGTTAAAGGCTCATTTCTTCTATAGCTTGTTGAATTTTTAAGTTTATAAACTAAGCCATGTACACGTAACGGTATTCCCGGAACATAAAAAGAGAGATTGGGCAGTAGAAACGTTGAGTTTATTCTTCCAGAAGCGATGTCTTTTATAAACGTTATTTTCTGAATATGTCTTCTCGTTTCCAAGGACTTTTAGTTTATTATCCAACATGTTTCTTAATAACTGGGCATTTGTACTGACCCATTAAAGTGACGAAGGCAATATCTTAAAAAGACTTTTGTATACGTTCGATACGATTTATGTGTTGGTGACCAAATAATAGAACATTATTCCAATCAGATCTTATTAAAAATCAATGCAAGGTTTTAAGAGTTTGTATGTCTGAAAAATCCTTGCTGTTCATTTTAATAAATCCAAGAAGGGAATTCTCTTTGGATATTGTACTGTCTATCTGTTTATTGAAAGTTATTATATGTCTATCTATGGAGTAACCATATATTATAGGCCACCTAATGTAAAAAAATTACGAAACCTTACATTTCCCTTAGTTCAGTTGCAAGTTATTACAATTACACCAATCCGTAATTGCGTCGATGTCAACCTGTAGCTTATGGCAATCGTTTACCGAATGGACTCTACAAAAAAAACTTCCAGTCAGCTGCGAACCCCAGACACTTACAGAAAGACACTCTTGAATGAATATCGTTCACAAATAATGCAAACAACAAAGGTCCCAAGTGATTTCCCTTAGGAACACCAGACTTTGTTTCAAACTGCCTCGAAAAAGTATTTCCTATCACTAAGGTAAGATGCGATCCATTTGTTAAGTACTGAATGGATACCAAGTGCTTCTAATTTTCTGGTAGGCAGTCTACCCGATCAAAAGCCTTAACGAAATCTGTATAGATTACATCAACCTGTGCACCTTCTTCTATTGCCATTAAGGCAAATTTTGTGAAAACATTTAAATTAGTTGTTGTATAGCTGCCTTTCATAAATCCATGCTTATAGGTGCCATTTCATAGATATAGATTCCATTACAAATATATATAACCTATCTTTCACTAAACTTGAGTATGTGAATCAAACGGTTCGCATGATTGAACATTATCTGAGCAAAATCCTTCATATTCGATACCAATAGGAATTTCAGTAGTTTTCCGTTTTGAATATATAAAAACCCACGAAAAACGCTTTGCTGTTATTCTTACTTCTCGATTGTACTGAATATATATAATTTTTGTACAAAAATTTATTAAGAAACTCGTATTCCTTACGAAAAGGAGAAAACAATGAAAAATCTTCTGACATTCCGGTCAGTTTATATTTATACCCCATCCCATGGGGGTATATAAGTTTTGACATTAAGTTGGTAACAAAGTGAAATAATTTGGATACCTCGAAGTATATGGATCGACTCAGAATCGCTAGCTGAGTCGATTTAGCCATGTCTGGCTGTCTTTATTTCCGTCCGTCCGTCCGTCTGTGTGTCACCGATTTTGGGCCATAAATTTTGAGCTAGAATTCTGCAATTTGCTGATCCTTGTACGTGCTGTTCGAATAAGTGTAAACAAATTTTAAATCCGCAGACTGCCACGTCCCTCTTTTATAAAAACATAGTTTTAGGCCAAACCGTTAAGGATTTTGAAAAAGTGTCTGAACAACATAACTAGACAATCTTAATATCCATCTTTTACTGCTACTGAATTGCCTCCTTAACCCGAAGAAACGGCGGTTTGCCGCTTCCTTCTCTATACTAGCAAACGTGGCTATGACATCACGTTGAGTCCTACCGATGATGTCAATATAGTCGGCGTATGCTAGTAGTTGTACAGATTTTTGGAAAATTGTGACTCTGATGTTAGCTCGTGAGTTTTGCACAATCATCTCAAGAATCAGATTGAAGAAGTCACATGACAGCGCATCGCCTTGCCTTAATCCTTTTTTGGTGTCGAATGTGTCGGTGAAGTCGTTTCCGACCCAGATGAAGCAGCATGAATTCTCCATCGTCATCCTACGCAAACGGTCGAGTTTGGGTGGTATACCAAAACTAGACATGACTCTGTATAGTTCGTCTCTATAAATGCTGTCGTATGCGGCTTTGAAATAGATGAATAGGTGGTGGGTATCGATTCAGAATTTTTGGGTCTTTTCCAGGATCTGCCAAAGTGTGAAGATTTGATCGGTTGTGGACTTTCCTGGCCTAAAACCATACTGATAAGGCCCGATCAGGTTTCTAGCGTTCACATATTACGGCAGATAGGATCTTATAGGCGATGTTGAGGTCTGCTTTTTTGTGGATCGGGCAAACGATGCTGAGGTTCCACTTTTGACGTTTCACACTTTGGTAGAACTTGCGAACATCGTTCTGGAGCGGCACTTCTCTATATCCTCGATCGCGCGCTTTTCTTGCTCTTTTTTCTTCTTTCTGAAAAGCCGGTGTTCATCCCTTCTTCTCTGCCTGTAGAGATCAACGGCAGCTCTCGTCTTCACCTGCAGTTTAGCCTTGTGGGCCTCGTTCTTGGGTGCGAGGATCTGTCGGCACTCCTCATCAAATCAGGGGTTTCTTGCTGGTGGGCGCGAGAAACTTAGCACATCAGTTGCGGCTGATCTAATGGCTAGTTGGCATCGTTGCAATTGTTCTTCGACATTCGATGCTGGTGGTATGGTGTTAATCGAGAGGTTTAGGGATACTCGTTACGCGAAGGTCTTGGCGGTCTCTTGCAACTGCAGTCTTTCGATATTAAATTTGTTCACAGTATTTCTGGATTGTTGTGGCGTGGCGGATATCCCCATTTTAACCTTGCCTGCAACAAGGTAGTGGTCCGAGTCGACGTTAGCTCCTCGGAATGTTCGGCCATCAAAAATACTGGATGCGTGCCTCTTGTCCAACGCTATGTGATCAATTTGGTTGACCGTTCGTAGATCTGGAGATCGCCATGTCCCCTTATGGATATCGAGGTGAGGAAACCATGTTCTGGCTATAGCGGCATTTCGTTCCGTAGAGAAGTCAATAAGCCTAAATCCGTTACCAGACGTGTTGTCGTGTAGGCTATGTTTTCCGACAATAATGCTAAAGATGTCTTCTCTTCCTACCTTTTAGTTAAAATTTCACAGCACGATTTTAATATCGTACTTCGCTTTTTATAGGACCATGTAATTGTATTCCAGTCTATAAGGCTGAAATGAAGTACTGTACATGTTCGATAAATTTAAAGCATCAAGAATATCAATCCACGATATCGAATTTAGATACAAATTTAGATTATTGTAATCTGCCTTTTGTGAAATTGAACTCATAAAGAGAACTTTGAAATGGCAAATAATTATAATTCACATGGACACCGATTACTTTCAATTACGGAATAAGCCTTCGTATACATTTCGACACTATTTACATCATTTTGTGCACCAATAATCAAAATAAATATTATCGGGTATTTTAGCCAAATTATTAAAAACATCAAGTTAATTCGCTGTGAAAGAGAAAGTTGCGAACGACCCAGTAAGGCACCCACCACTTATCTCCTTTAATGAGAATTGCTCCGTTTTGCACATTTTTGGCTTCATCAATTTTTAAAGCCAACGGAGATGGATTGATTGTGCTATTGACGTCATCTCTTGTTTTGATTTTCTTTTGGTTTATTATAATAGCCGTGTGCCGTATTATAATAACCGTGTTTTTGTTTTGTCTGCATATGTTGATTGGCTGAATGTGTTAATAGTGGTATTTCGTTTACCATTTCATTTTTAAATTGTTTATTGATTTCATTATTTCACTGTTTTCTGCAGATAATTTTTATAATTCTTCTGTTAAATTTTGTTAAACATTAGAATAATCAGTGCACATAAAAAATAAGTTTTTATTATTTTTAATTAAGTCATAATCGTATTTTGATAATCCGGTGCATTTGTAATGAGATTTTCTTTCACACATACCAATAGCATAACGACTACAGTTATACAGTTATTGGCACCCCAATTTTTGAACCCAACTATTGGCAACCCATCACTCAACAGTTATTTTCTCTTTTTCTCCGTGACAATTTGTTTGCATAAGTTAATATATTTTTTATTTAGAGCATGAACAATTTCGTCACATAACATTGCCCTGAGTTTTATGACATTCGACTTCAGCTCTATTTTATTAATAAAAGTGTAAACATGTGATGGTTGGGTGTTGTAGAACAAGGGTTGACTCTGATTGGCTTTAATTAGGAAATGCTTCGCAGTGGTATTAACTCGGACTACACATCAATTGCTTTTCTTTAACCTTCAACTGGTAACGATCGGGTTCTGGCGAACCTAGACAATTCGCTACGACATATTCGGATAACAGGTTGACTAGGAAAATCACGGGTTAGTCAAGCCCCTTGAACAGAGATGGTGGCGGATGTACCGAAAGGCCAACGGCAGCGCCCAATCCCGTAAGGGTTACTGATGGCCCCCTGTCCTAGGTGTATCTAATAAATTGGAACTGGCCCCCAGGTTGGGGGTTGTGCTTTGGGTCTACTCCAAATCATGGGAAAAAATTATTGTTACAAAGCAACAAATAGCCTCGGAAAGGACTGATTTTATTTTTGACGACCCTAAACGGAAAAAGGACAATAACGTTAGTACCTGCACCTGGAATGTGGGAACATTAAACAAGAGAGGTGCAAGCGAACAATTAGCGGAAGCCCTACACTGCTACAAAGCAGACATTACTGCCAGCCAGGAAATACGATCAGATGGGCCGGGCAGGAAGAGGATGAAAAACTATGATATATACTACGGACTGTTTTGAAGTGAGCAGAAACAGCGACTATTCGGATGCGGATTTGTTATAAGTGCCAGACTTAGGCAAGAAGTCTTATGTTTCCAATACATAAGCGAACGCATTGTAACAATCCGCAACAAAGCCATATTCGCCAATATAAGCCTTATATGCGCTCACCCCCGAAGGAGGAAAAAGATGATATGGCGAAAGATTACTTCTATGAGCTCCTTGACAATACTTATGAGCGACCTACGAAGTACGATGTTAAAATCGTTCTCTGATATTTTAACGCCAAGGCAGGAAGCTAATCATTCCGAATGGCTAACATAGACTCGGACCACTACCCTGTTACAGAAAAGGTAAGAGTGCGGTTATCCAACCCGCCACATCATTCCAGAAATACTGTGAAAAAATGTAATGTCGAATGACTGCAAACGCAGGAGACCGCCAATACCTTCGCGCAACGCGTATCACTTAACCTCTCGATTACCACCATAGCACCAGCATCGAATGTCGAAGATCAATGGCAACGTTGCCAACAAGCCATTAGATCAGCCGCCACTGATGGGCTAGGTTTCTCACGCCTACCAACATAAAACCCCAGGTTTGATGGGGAATGCCGACATATGATCACAGCCAAGAACGAGGTCTTCATGGCTAAACTGCAGGTGAGGACGAGAGCAGTATAGGCAGGGAAGAAGGGAAGAAGAAAAACGCGCGATCAAGGAACGATGTTCGCAAGTTTTACGCAAGTTTTAGTTTTAAGGATATGGAACAACCACCTTTAAGGACTGTTAAACGGGTATGACAATCAACATTCCGCTGTCAGGCAGAACGAACCGTTCAATATTGGCAACGACAGCGAAAACTGCCAACCACCCGACCTGAGTGAAGTGAGGATAGCAATATCTAAACTGAAGCTTAACAAGGCTGCCGGCAATGACGGCCTACCGACCGAGCCTTATAAAGCCGCCGGAGATGACTTGGGAAGTAACATCCACCAACTCATAAGCCGAATCTTATCAGAAGCAAGTATGCCTGAAGAATGGAACCTCAGCTTCGTTTACACGATCCACGAAAACAGAAACCCTCAAAACTGTACTAATTACAAAGGCATAAGTCTCCCCAACATCGCCTTCAATATCCAATCTGCTGTAATATGTGAACGCCTGAAACCATTTACCAACAACCTGATCGGCACTTATCAGTGTGGTTTTAGGTCAGCAAAGTCCACAACCGATCAAATCTTCACACTATCGGCAGATCCTGGAAAAAAACCCAAGAAGTCCAAATCGATACATCTATTCATCGATTTCAAAGCCGCATACGACAGCATTTATAGAGACGAACTATACAGAGCCATGTCTAGTTTTGAGATACCGGCCAAACTCGTACGTTTGTGTAGGATGACGATGGAGAATTCTCGCTGTTCCATCAGGGTCGGAAACAACCTCGTCGACACATTCGATACCAAAAAACGGATTAAGGTAAGGCGATGCGCTGTCATTTGACTTCTTCAATTTGATTCTTGAGAGGATTGTGCAAAACTCCCGAGCCAACGCTAGAATTACAATTTTCCAAAAATCGGAACGACTACTAGCATACGCCGATGACATTGACATAATTGGTAGGACTCAACATGATGTCATCTATCTATCTCGGCTCCGCTATTAACTCATACAACAACATCTCGTCAGAAATTATACGAAGAATTACTCCTGCCAACCACTGTTTCTTCGGGCTTAGAAGGGAATTCAGTAGTAATGCCCTCACTCGATCTAATAAGGAAATTCTATATAAGACCCTGATCATCCCAGTCCTGGTCTACGGCGCTGAAGCATGGAGTGTCAAAAGATGAAGAAATCCTTGGTCGATTCTAGAGGAAAATTCTTTAAAAAATCTTACGTCTTCGTTCTGTACAGCGACATGCTCCTGATCAAAAAAAAAACTCCGCATTGGATGTTTAAGTTGGCATGGACATGTGAAAGAATGGCCACCAATACTCAGGCTCGCAGAGACTTCGACTCCCAGCCAGACGTCGGACGTAGTAGGGCAAACCTCGCCTTAAGTGGCGCTCACATGTGGAAACCGACCTTAACTAACTTGGAGTGCGCAACTAGAGGAAGTTACATAGGGAATTGGCTAATTGGAGAGGAATGTTGGTTGAGCCAAGGGTTCATTTCACTTAAGTAAATAAATAAGTAGCCGTTTGACCAAAAGATAAAAATTTTCTTTAAAAAAAGGGCGCAAAAATCCTAAAAACTGGGATTTGTAAAATGTTTACACTTGTTCTGTAAGCTGGTACAGGGATCCCATATAGCAATTTTCGTTATCTCGAAAGTTTAAGACTAAAAAGTGGTGACGTAAAGTCAAACGTACGGACAGACAGCCATGGCTTAATCGACGGATCTAGATATTCTAAATCGATCCAAGTACTTAAAGGTATATTCATCGAAATTAGTACTCTATGTTACAAACTTGTTATAAACCCCTATAGGATAGGGTATACATATCAATAAAAAACACCATGTTTCTTCTGTTTTAAGGGGTGCCAATAATTGTAGTTCCTGGGTAGCAATAATTATACTAGGGTGTCAATAATTTTAGTATTTTGTACATTTTAAATAATAAAATTTTTAAATCTTAAATTTAATTTTAATAATTTGAATAATGCTATACAACAGATTGAAATATCTCCACAAATAAAAAAATTATATAGTTGATCAATGTTGGAATTTCCTTAGGGGCGCCAATAGTTGTAGTCGTTACGCTAAACGTCACAAACTTATCAGTTCGTGTTATGTTATCTGCACCACTACATATTAAATCCATTTTCAGTTTTCACTTACAACTTCAATTATATGGCTGTTCTTTCGCAAACTTTTGTGTTTTTTTGTTCACAAAAAGCTAATTGAAGCTAATTTGAACTGAACTTGTTAGAAATGTGATAATTCATATATTAGCCAAATTTTAAGTCCAATAAACACAATTTTAGCTAATAATAATATTTAAAACTAGCAGAGTAGTTGCTAATACGCCTTAAGCGTTTAAAACTCACTCACTCATAATTCTATATAGGATTCCCGTTGGAAACCTCTGGTGCCACGAGATGTCAGTGATTCACGGCTGACACCTCACTCCAGTCATCGCACGCGTATCCGGTGGGTTGCGCATGTGAGTAATCCGATTCCAATGCACTTTACCTGTGCAAACATGTATGTGCATGAATATGTGGATTCAGCGAATCTAGTTTGGTTTGCTGTCATACACTAAGCTAGTGGCTCAAGTGCATTGCAATAACTCCTCCTCCTCGAAAGATCTAAGTCCCGTAGATCATATGTGACATCAGATTTCGATTGGCAAGGTTGTGTTATTGAGGGTCCCTGAACCCGATGGAGTACTTCTTCAGACACTGGACCTGCTCATGCACCAAATGTGTCTATGGATGTTAAGTCCAGATTAAGGTTAAGCCTTCGCCACATTATTCAGTCTATGAATTTTTCCAATAGGACAATTAATGCATCCATGATAGAAAAAGTAAAAACATGCTTCGTGAGGTTCTTAAGCCGTTCCATGATTGAGACACAAACGACTTTTGATGCTTAACAATCATCCTGTCGAATTCAAAGTTGACCTATAATCCGTTAGTAATTGATGTTCTTGGTTGAAGTAGGTTAAACTCCTTTCTCTTACAAAGATGGAAATGGATAATTTCGTTGCTGTTTTTTGGGTATCGGATTTGAAAGTTTCTGCAAGAATTTTAGAATTTCTAAGCAAAAACATTCTCAATAAATTTCTTCACCCTCTCCGCACAACATTTCAATTCATGGTCAATAAGTTTTGCAATTTAAAATTCAATCCTATCATTCGATTTGATATAAAACGTACCTACAAGTATTTCACATTATGGCATAATAAGATCAAGGGTGAGTTGATTTCTAAGTTCCATACAAAGAATTAATTTATCCTTTGGTTACAATGATCCTTTGCGAATCAAATCAATTTATTGTTGTCCAGCTAGATAACTTTTAAAATTCGTATCAGAGAGGAAATAGAAGAGTATGGACCATGGGCAGGTCCAATTTCGTTGAATAGTCTTTTTTTGGTTTTTGTATTATTATTATAAATTTAAGAAACACCGGAAGTGTAATTTTGTATATAGGTTCTGATGCCTGAATTGTTCTGGGAAAACTTAGTTATTTTACATCTTCTTTTATACACCGAAAACAAATTGATTAAGCCAAACATGCTTCATTGTTAATCAAAAAGTAAGTAATAGTTGTGAATTTAAACAAGTTTTGCGATAAAACCAAACGAGATCGCATTTTCAAATCAACAATGCAGTCGTGATAAATGTTTTCATGGAAAAGTATCGTAAAAATACCAAAATTAAGCATGTTTGAAGTTGATTTGAATATTTTCTAACATTCAAGCAACAATGTTATTGTTAATTTCTTACTTGATGAACAACAAACGTGTTGAATTTTAAATTTATATTAAAATCAACAATTTGACGGGCTCAGTGGCGCGCTGGTAAGTCCGATGAACTGCCGCACAGAAGGTCTGGGTTCGATTCCCAGCCGTAGCAACGCCTAAATGATTTTTCACTGGCCCTCCTCTTGTGATGATCTAACAAATCATCCGAGTAGTATCGATTGTCATGAATAGCTTATCTCACCTTAGCCGTTCGGATTCGGCATAAAAACAGGAGGTCCCGCCATCGTGCTAAGAAGTACACACGCACACATGAATGGTTGTGATGATTGAGAAAACAGCTAGGCCCTGGGTACTAACGAGCCTGTTGCGCCACTTTTTTTTTAAATTGGTCATAGATACATCTTTTAATATCCAGTAGGTATCAGCAAAGGGTAAAGAACTCCATAGCGTACGCATCACAGCTAAACTTAGCCGTTTACGACGCCGGCGGTAAGTGCGAAGGGGAAATTTCGTAGATCGTATGCATTGGCAAGGCTGTTGTTTGTTGCTGGGGTAGCAATGTGAGCACTGGGGTATCAATAACAGTACCATACATAGAAAATATTCGCTGTATGAGATGCGCACTCTATGTAGTTCTATACTCTCTGGTAACAGCAAAGATTATGAAATCATACAGATGACGCACTGCACACAAGAAAAATTGTTCTATTGCGGGTCATACTGACACAGCCCGCCATATATTTGGATCTCGTTTCTCATGTGTGCTCGTGCACAACAACCGCCCGTACCGTGAAGCTGGTGAGCAAAAGTTTCTGTTTATACCCTATCCCTTAGGGGTATATTAGTTTTGATACATAGTTTGTAACATAGTGAAATAATTGAGCTAGGAATACCTCAAAGTATATGGATCGACTCAGCTGAGTCGATTAAGCCATGTCTGTCTTTCCATCTTTAGGTAACCGGTTTTTGGGCCTTAATTTTGAGCTAGTATAATGAAATTTGGTACATGTGATCCTTGTACGCGCTGTTCTAGCAAGTGTACAAATTTTTAAAATTCGCCTACTATCACGCCCCCTTTTCAGTAAAACCTAATTTTAGGCCAAGCCGTTCGAAATTTTGAAAAAATGTCTGCATAATATATCTAGATAATCCTAGTGCCTATATTTCGAATTCACAAAGAATTTTGCCACGCCTTTGTTTTTGGAGGCGTTTTTAGTAAAAAAACATTTTTCGGTAAGCTTTAAAACATTTCGAAAAAAAATTGATGCAAAAAAAAAAAGTTTTGGTAATATAACTACTTCTAGATATATCATTTTTACCCACGCCCACTTTTTGGAGACAAAAACCAATTGTATAACTTAGCCATACCATATGCAGGAGAAAAACGATGTTTTTGGTCGAACCATACAAGATATTAAGAGATTCTCTGAATAATATGTTGCGACAATTTCAATTTGAATATTTCTTTGCCGTAAAACCCACATTTTAGGGATACCTATTTCTAAAGGATGGGATGGGACAGGGTATAAAACGATCCACACAGTGGATTGTTGCCTTCTCATATGTTTTTTGTTCTCAATGCGTCATCTGTATGACTTTATAATCTTTGGTAACAGCTGTGTTTACCTAGTTTGTTTGCTACGTTTTCGTTCTGATCTTACCATTTTAACTTTCACATATAAAGAGAAAGATATTGTTTTCGTGGAAATTGTCGACCTCGAGATTTTGATTGATTCTAACATTTCGATGATAGCCGAACCCAAAAAAGTGCTATTTGGTATTCCGTCCGTCTGTTCGTCGGTTCGTCGGTCCGTCTGTCCGCAAAAACCTCTCCAGCCTAAACGACTTGACTGATTTTCTTCAAACTTCGTATTCAATGTTTGTTTTGTCATAATTCTAGGCCATTTTTTGGTTTGTTTACTTTAGCCATGTTATTACTGGTACCTGCCATATAAAAATCATTCATAACCTCAATTTGCTCAAAAACGGCTCTTAGTATTTTGATTAATCTTCTTATATGCTATAAGCATACTAGTTCCAACAAAACTGCATACCCAGTTTTTTTTCGAGAAAATCCATATATTGGATTTTTGCATATAGACAATATAAAGCAAATTATCAATTTATCGCAAATCTATTTTGCCAAATTGAATGAAATTTAATTTGTATACTACTATTACTGTTTTCATTAGTTCCACTTAATTGGTTCAATTATCGCTAAACGCAATTTTCAGTTTTGGCCAATAACGGAAAATCATTATTATTCACATGAACAACGATTACTTTCAATTACGGAATAAACATTCGTAAAATCTCATTTCGACATCATTTATACCATTCTAGCATCATTAATCGAAATAAATATTATTGTGTACTAGGGCCAAATTGTTAGAAACGTTAAATTAACTCGCTGTGAAAGAGAAAGTTGCGTACGACCCAGTCGTGCATCCACCACTCGTTTTGTTTTGTTTTTAATTTTTGTTTGCGAGAAAATAAAATCACTCGCAGCATTGTATAACCAATTAGCGTCCCCACTTGCACTACAATTGAATTGTTTCACTTCACTTTTTCTACTTTTTAACATTTTCACTATTTGTAAAAAAATATGATATCAAAAAAATGCAATAATTCAGTGCAAAATTTTGACGGTTCACTTTTTCAGACTAAATTTATGCATTTTTGACGCTTTCCATAATTACAGCTTACGTATTGGGGAATTGACTGCAGAATGGGGGTTCTTTATTAATTTTAACTGAGACGTAATTGCAGATTTTGAGGATGACATTGGCAATTTCTGGTCGGGTTTGAATTCTCTAAAGAACAGCTTAGGTTAAGTTAGGTTAGTGGGTAGATGAGGAAGGCGGTGTGCGTCTTCCCTCATCACACTCAGGTCAATATAGACCCATCGCGATGCCTTTTGGGGGTCCACGTTTGTGGTTGGTTCCTTTAGCTGTCTCGTTACCGTCCATTGTTATTAGTCCCTTTCCTACCATCCAGATGTTGTTGCAAACCTGAAAAGATAAGGGAGAGGGTTTTCGGATAGATCTGTAAGGTCACGGCAAAAGTACTTGCCTAAGGTTCTCATTCTTAAATGGCAGAGCCACAGTAAGTTTGTGGCTTTTAAGGAAGTTATGTCCACTTAGAATCCCTACTGGGGTCGAAAGAGATTTCCAGTTTTTTAGAAGTAGTTTGTAGGTTCTGGCCTTGTCATTCTCAGGCCAAATTCTCTTAGAAGTTTCATAGGTAGAGAGGGAGTCCCATATGTTTTAGGCAATATAAAGTTTTTTTTTTTACCGTGGGCTGGTGGAAATCTAGATAGACACGATCGACACAGGCCCAAAGTATTGTGAGATTTCTACTCACTTAAACCTTTTTGTATTTGTATTGCAACTAAGTATGATACTTATCTAGCAATTTTTTTATCACAAGTAATGAATGTTTGGCAGATAACTTTAATTTGAAAGGTCCAGCTTTTTCCGCAATTTATAGCGCGGTTTGTTATTATCGGGCAGAATACAAAGGCTTAGTTCTTTGTAGGCGACCTAATAAATTTTGTTCGTCAAGACTTTGGAGGACCTATGTGTTAACGAGTCCAACAAAAGTTTTTTTTGTTTTCGTTCCATCTTTAACCACAAGAGTACCCTGATCTCTGCGTAGATCCTCGTTCCTTATGTACCACGGCGCATTGATGAATTTTTGTAAAAGGCAATTGATCCGTATTTAGAAATACACGCAAATTGTTTGTCCGTTTAAAAGAAAAGTCTACATGAATTGATTTGCTCTCGTTAAGTGCAATCCGCCAACCTCGTTGAGAGCGTTTTGAAATTTTATATTTGTATCATCATATAAAGGACGCTTCCTTGGGGTACTTCTACCATTATTTCTTTGAATTCTGAATATTCGCTTCCAAGCTTCACAAGGGAGTGTCTATGTTCAAGATACGACACGAGCACTTTATATAATTTTTCAGGCAGAAATGTCATAATTTGTATTGAATGCCTCTATGCCACACTTTCTCAAAAGCTTGAAATATTTAGTGTCTTCTGTCAGACCAGCGATTTAAGGTCACATAGTGGCGGTTCGACAGAGAGGTCTGCCTGATTTATGATGGATGCAGATCCTTTTCTCGCCAGTTCATCAGCAATTGCCCTGTATACCTTTGTGTCCGGGGACCCAACAGAGCTTTACATTATGTTGGATGCCAACAGCCTTTAGTTCTTAACGACAATGCTTCACAAGTTTCGATTTTATTTCCACATCTAAGATTGCTTTTACTACGTACCTCTCAATGAAGATGGTAATATCAGCTGGTGTTATCGCACGCATTGAAGTCGTTTTGGCTGCCTCTGCTATTGCCAATATCTCAGCTTGCTAAAAACCCAATCTCCAACGCCTTCGTCCATTTTTGAACCATCAATGTAAATGGATATGGTTTCGGGGCCCAGTTCATTCCTCGCCCACTCCCCTCTTCTTGGAAAGATGAATGGTCTTTGAAAGTTAAGCTGGGGAAGCATGTAGTCATAGGTTGAGCGTGTCCTCATAACTTCGTTTTCATCTGTTGAGCTGGCTGATTCTTAGAGCATTTAACTGCAGATTCGTGCATATACAGGTCAAGCGGTAACAAAATGCCTGCTTGAAGACTATATTTTTACGAACTTATCAACATATATGGTAAACTTAGCAATATAACCGCATAGCATTGCAGCAGCTAAGCGATGGTGTTCGATTTTTAACAACATAAAGACTAAATTAAGAAACAATTTACATGTACCTACTTTTCTCTAAAGGTTTACTTTTGGAAAATAAAAGTACATCTGACCCACCATAAAAATTAATATCTTTTGTCAACCATTTTTGATGACAAATTCATTAACAAAAAAACACAGCATGTAATAAATTGACACTGTAATACTTATTACATCTAAAAATATGTAAAAATAGATTTCAATTAACTGTGCACTGCCATTTTTTCAGCTATTAACTAGAATTTGGGAAAAATTAAGTGTGAACGCTGTAAGCAATCCATTCGTTGGGTTGCTGTTTTGACGAGATATGTATGGGGTCTGCGGTTTGTATGGTTTTATGGTAGAAAGTTTTGTATGATATTGATGAAGAATTTTTGATACTTTTTTCCTTCTGAGAGAGAAAGGGGGATTTTTTTTTATTAAAAAACGTTTTTCGGTAAAATGTTAAGCATTTCGAAAAAAAAATTTTATACAAAATCATTTGATCTATTAAGATGAACATTTTTTCCATTTATTATTTTAACCCACGAACACTTTTTGGAGGCGTTTTCATACAAAAACCCTTTCTTTACACTACCTCATAGCATAACCGGGCGAAAAACGCTGTTTTTTGTCGAAGCATACAAGATTTTAATAAACTGTATGAGCAATATGTTCTGACAATAACATTTTCTATATTTCATCGCCAAAAAGCCATTTTGAGGATATTTGTATTATGGATGGGATGGGATAGGGTATAAAACGATCCACACAGTGGATTGTAGCCTTCTCATATGTTTTTTTTTTGTTTGATATCTTAAGGGGGCATGGCATTCCCGGCAAAATGTTCATAGAACCTCCGACGTTAAGTAAAAATGTTATGTCATATATCTGGAACACTAAAATAGTGAGAATATTGAAATTAGGTCCAGGCATGTTGGTTATGGTTTTGATTCGTCATACAAAAAATGGACTGGATCCGAAAAGAAAGCGTGGCACCTCTCACACAAAGTAAATATTTAATGCCAGATGTATGTATCAGTTAATTAGTGAGTGTCTAAAAAGTCCAAAAATACCCATAACCCAAAAAACAAATAACCCCAAAAACAATGAATTCTAAAATTCCAAAATCCCCAAAACCAAAAGAACTTCAAATATCAGAAATTAAATATCTTGAAAACCTTAAATCCCAAAAAATTAAAATACCTAATACCCAAAAACCTAAAAATAAAATTCAATCAAAAATCGCGAAAACAAAAACAATAAAAACTAAAAATCCCGAAAATCCAAAACACCGACAACCCAAAATCCCGAAAGTCAAAAATCCCTAAGTCCCGATAACTTAAAATTCAGAAATTCCAAAAACCCAAATCACGAAAATCAAAAATTCGGAAAACACAAAATCCTGAAAATCAATAATCAAGAAACTCAAAATCCCGAAAACTTAACAACTTAAGATACTGAAACTAAAAAATCCCAAAATCCTGAAAACCCAAGAATTCCAGAAATCAAAAATCGCCAAAAAATCTAGAATCACCTTCAGAGCTCATATCTCAAAATGGGTTGCTGACATCGGTATTTCCGACCCGCTGTTATAGGGTCGTTATAAGCCAATATAACAAAAACAAACTTGGTATGCAGATTATGTGTGTCCTGATTTGTATGTCCTGATTTCATTTAAATCGACATTGTCGTTTTTTCGAAATCAGTCATTTTAAAAATTACCGTTATCATCTTATTTCAATTTGCATCTCTTTCACAGCGAGTAAATTTGAAGTTTTTAAAAATTTGGCCAAAATACATAATAATATTTATTTTGATTAATGATGCTAAAAATGATATAAATAATGTCGAAGGCAAATAACGAAAATTTTCTAAAACTATGACCAAAAAAACGCTGGATATGAAGAAAATCGATCAAGTCGTTTAGGCTGGAGAGACCTGTACGGACAGACGGACCGATGAAGCGACGCACAGTGTGTTATTTTGCCAATCTAGCGCGACTTTAATGAAAAATAAATGTCTCTCTCAAATGCAACAAAATTGGAATCATATGAAAGGTAAGACCTCCGGCAATAGAAGGGCAAGAACAAAAACAACAAAACAACTGTATTTACGTTTCTCACTTCGATTTCTTTTTATAAAAACTACAAAAATTTAACGTGAACTCTAACAGTCGCAAGTTAAAAAAAAACAGAAACAAGTCAATTCCCATTTCGTTTACACGACACGCAGAAATCCAATCGCGAAACTATCGACAAAAAAAACACAGCCATGCCCCTGGTCAAAAAACTCCGCATTGGACGTTTAAGATGGCTAGGACATGTAGAACGAATGGACACCAATACTCCGGCTGGCAGAGTCTTCAATTCCCAGCCAGACATCGGACGCAGTAGAGGAAGACCTCGCCTTAAGTGGCGCGCACGAGTAGAAACCGACCTCAACCAACTTGGAGTGCGCAACTGGAGGCAGTTAGCTAAGGACCGGGCTAATTGGAGAGGCATGTTGGTTGAGGCCCAGGTTCATTCCGGACTGTAGCGCCACTTAAGTAAGTAAGTAAGTATTATTCTTGGTATTTTATGCCACCAAGTATTCATAAGTTGCTTATATACTCGAAGAAAATATTCGAGGCTTGCATTTTACTACTTGGGCAGTTGTCCGATGAAGCCCAAGAAGCAAGCAACAAAGAATATAGGCGGTTTCGAGTGCTCCAGAATGTATTGCATTACTAAAAGCTACAGATTCGGAAAGTTCAAGCTCGAATGAAGAATATTAACAGTTTAAATAAATCAGGAAAAAACATTCAATGTTTTTTTTTTTCTATGCTATTCTTGAAATAAAAAAAAAATTTAAATTAACTATTTAACTAAATATGTTTCAAAATAAATCAAACAAAACACTACACATTAGTATGAATTTTTATCGAAGTGTCGTATTTTTTCTAAATGTATGAGAAATACATTTTTAAGGCTTTGGTAAACTTCTAAATCTCACAAAATAACATATAATTACATAATTTAACAGTTTAATATCAACAACGCTCTACTTAAACGGTCAACGAATAAAGTTCCGCTAGATTGGCAAAATAACAAACTGTACGACACGGACGGAATTCCAAACAAAAAAACACTTTTTTGGGTTCCGCTATCATCGTAATGTTAGATTCAATCAAAATCGCGAGGTTGAAAGTTTTCACAAAAACAATATCTTTCTCTTTGTAAGAGAAAGTTATAAATGAATGTTTGTTTGTATTTATGTCCTTTATAGAATCGTAAGCTATACATTTGATTATGTGATGATCTTTAGAAAAGTTGTTGTGCATAAGCCCACGAAGGTTTCTGAGTTGGTACGACCAATTTCGGACATTAGGCGCCTTTATCATTCCAATGAATTTCACATATTTCCGTCAAAGTTCATGCTGATTTACATTGAAACGAAAACAGCGAACGATGATGACGTTTCGAGTTGTGGGTGACATTTTAATTTATGTTAATTGTGAAATTCATATCCGGCTCACATTGGACAGATTATATTGTCGTTTCTGGAATAGTTTTGTGATTTAAATAAATTTAGAGAAATAATTCAATTGAATTGAATTTTCGTAGTTTCCGTGAGCTGATTTGATTAATTCTCTACAGTGAACTCACGAAGATCATCGAAAGTGTATGTGAAGGATTTGACTGTTGCTTGACATTCCGAACGCAATATGCACACCTATTTTTTTTGGATATCATCGTGAGTGGAATTAATATCCATTTCATCATTTCTCCAATGCTGATTTTTTTCAAGTCAAATTTTCCTCAGCGATTTGGGGATGAACGTCCGTCAATATTAACATTTCCATCCGTGTGTGAACAGCTAGTTTAATTGGATTGGATACATTGCAAGATTCTGTTTGCTGATTGACATCTAATAAATTCAATCGCAATTTTCACTTCATTCCTGTACAATTATACTTCCAAAGCGACAATTAATTGGTCGATCTATACCTCAATCTATACCTCAAGAACCGAAGAAAAGAGTATCATGAGCCTCAGAATCAAACGAACAACGAGTAATAAGGCTGGAAAATCTTCGAGTACATGCCGCTGAGCCACGGTCGTCTGAATCATCTGAACAACGAGAAGTGAGGTAAGAAACTGATGGAGTAGGTATTGCTCAGGCCCGTTCTTCTGAGGCAACTGCACAACAGGGCAGAAAGCTGCAAAATGTTCGAATAAGCAACGCTCGATCAAAACATCAATGTCAATACAATCGATACTGTGGTGAAGCAAGACGAAGTTCTTAAGTATCCAACTGAATTCTGGAATTCGCCAGGCATGCCACCGCACGATCTTACATTAAAAATTGGTGTACCCATCATTGTTCTTCGAAACATAATTCTACCACGACTTTGCAACGGAACCAAACTCTCAGTCAAGAAAATGTTGAACAATTTTATCGAGCTAACAATTTTGACTGGTATCCCAATGACCCCAACAGATATGCCATTCGAATTCAAATGTTTGCAGTTCCGGAGGATTTATCTGCAGGTGTGTACTGTATAACAAAAATAATTTTCTGCATATTGAATCTTTATTTAAATACATATTGCATTTATTTTGAATGTATGCACATGGACAGTTTTTTTCTTATTTTTTCTGAGTATTCTGGACCTTTTCTTATATCATCGGTTCTTATCGGGGAACATTTTTGGCATCAGCTTAAAAAGCAATATGCTTAGAACTAAAAATAAAAAAAATGCTGCCCATCACTGCCCCTCAAGGTGTAATCGTCCATTATGTGTGTCTAGTTTAATGAAAATTAAGAAAAATTAAAACATAAAATAAACTTTTTTGCTTGAAAGATCGTCTGGTTTTTGCGTTCTGACTAAAAGATAGTTATATGATGTTACGCAGGAGTGTGAAGAGTTTAATTATGAAGCTAAACTTGATCACCTTCAGAAATATTTGCTCAATAAAACGTATGGCATGGAAGAAAAACTTAAAGATTTTCGGATTAAAATTTGACATTTAAGGTATATAAATTAGTTGAAATTTATTTCTAAAAGCGGTTTTAGCTTTAAATCTGTTATATTGTATTCAGACATGAATTTAAATCAAGATGGTTAAGTGCACAACGAACAAATGATAGATTTTTAAGGAAAAAATGAGACTTGGCTTCAGAGAGTTTTTGAAATACCAACCTTGGCAGGACGTGGCCGGCCGTTAAAACCTTTTACAGAGCTTATTGTACAGAGCAAAAGAAGAAGAACGCAGAGCTTGCGTGACGGAAATGAAATAGAGAAACTTGCGTTTGCTACTCAAATGAAGTTACGCCAGATTGAAAAATCGCAAGCTTCAAAAGTACTGAAACAAATCATCGAGTCCCCTGAGCGAGCAAAAAGGTATAAAAAAGCATTGTCCAATAGTTTCCAACGTGAAAAGTTATCTACTCTCAGAGCTCTTTCTATTTTTGTTGATGCACATTTGTCAAGAAATCAGTATGAAATAGTGAGAACTAGTGACAAAAAACGTTTTCCTTGCTACAGTATTCTCCAAAATGCCAAAAAAGAATGCTACCCTATACCTGAGTCATATACGGTAATAGAAACCTTGGCTGATGTAAACATGCAGGACCTATTAAACCATAGAGCTAAACGTCTATAATTATATTTGGATAACGCACAAGAGATGTTAAATGAAACGGAGAACAATTCTTTAGAACTTATATCGAAATGGGGATGTGATGGTTCGCAACAAACACAACTCAGACAAAAGTTTGAAAACGATTCTGTTGCAGGTGGATATATATTCCAAACCTCATTTGTGCCCTTGCGTTTGTTTAACTAACAAAATTATTTGCCAAAATCCAACGCCATCCTCGCCAAAATATTGCCGTCCAATAAAAATTTGTTTTGTAAAAGAATCCATTGATGTTACGCAAAATTAAATAGCTTACATTCAATCTACGGTAAGTAAACTGAGCAAAACTGTCAAACAATGCCATAGATCATTGGAAGTAAAACACACAATGGTCGATGGTAAAGTTTGCAACGCAGCCACTAATACAACATCTACAATGAAATGTTATATATGCGGTGCTACTATAAAGATGCGATCAAATTTGGATTGTCAATTTTTCATGCCAGGATACGGTTTTTTGAAAGCATTCTTCATCTCGCTTACAAGATTCCATTAAAGAAATTGCAGCTAAGAACACTTTCAGAAAAAATTGTTACTAAAAGAAAGAAAAAAGGAAATTCAAGAAAAGTTTAAGTCAAAACTGGGACTCATTGTTGATGTACCCAAACCTGGATTCGGGAACACTAATGATGGCAATACAAGCCGCAGATTTTTGAGCAATCCAGAACTAGCAGCTGAAATAACTGGTGTTGATTTGCAACTTATTTTTAGATTGAAAGTCATATTAGAAGTAATTTCTAGTGGATTTGAAATAGACATCGAGAAGTTTGAACCCTTTGCTTTCGATACGGCTAAGTTGTATATTGAGCTCTATCCCTGGCATCCCATGACTCCAACGATGCACAAAATTCTTATACATGGAGCAGAAGTAATACAAAATGCACTCTTACCAATAGCACAGCTATCCGAAGAAGCAGGTTGTACCGGTTAAATTTTGCGAGGAAGTTCTCCAGAACAAAGTGCAACATGGATGTTCTTAACAGGTTTAAAAAACATAAGAAGTCGGAAATAAAAAATAGTTCTAATTTTATTTTGTAGGTTACTTTTAAGTTCGGATCCACTAATAACAAGCTTAAGACCTTTGCCTGTTAAAAAATCTAAACAGTTTACAAAAGAAGCTCTTGCAATGTTGACTTCCGGGATTACAGGATCATCATCTTTACAAAATTATTATGAGACTATAATATCCAATGAAGAGTCGGATGAAGAATGTATTGATGAAGAAGAATCATAAGCACAGTTCATTAAATAATATGTAAATTGCCATAATTGATTTCTCACAAATTTTTCATATTAATAATAAAATACCTAAAATGTACCCAGGAAACTTTATTTATCCCTTTTTTTGACTGAAATAAGCTTTAAAACCCTTTTAGAGTTGATTCAGTTAAGTATCGCCTCATTGAGACAAAAAAATATTTTTGAGCGGCTTTTGAAGGCAATGTGCGCTGCAATGTCACAATTTTTTTCGAAATCAACAAAACCAATGAAATGACTGAAAATAAATTGCATATTTGTGTAATGTTTTTACTTCAAATTCATTTTAGTTGGTAACGTTGCAACGCGCGCAGGGTACAGCTAGTAGTCAATATCGTTATCAAGATAATCAATTTACAAGAAATCCGTTATATGAAAGGTACATTCAATATTTGTGCTAGCAGAACAAATTCAAATAACCCCTCTGCAGGATCAAAAACAAAACCAATACCTATACCAAATTTGAGTTAAATCATACCGGTATGAACTACTGACTCCAGAGTCGATACTTCTAACGGCTGATATACAATTTTTAAAAACTACTACTTGGGACTCGGGGTATCTCAAAACAGCTATTCGTTTAAATTCAACTCACCCTTTTCCAACGTTATGCTTTCAATAGGATAACCAGCTACCGGACACTTCAGGTAGAATGATTTGCCTGCTACAGCTGATATGCGTGACATTGGCCTTACGTACGGCATTCCTGTGAAAAGTACAAAAGAGAGAAAACAACTTTTTAGAATTTGTTATAGTAATTCTTTTTTTAATAATAAAATATAATATGGCAACAATTTTGACTAATCCGGTTTTTCTGATGTTTTAATTAATTTTGAACGGAACCCTTATATCGCTTGAAAGCCTATAGCACACAGCCAATGCCATAGGCATATAGCTATGTAAAGGTCATCAAACATATTTGAAATTCTCTTTAGTCCTTAGCGAGAAAAAGTTTTATTTTATCGCAAACGAGGGTAGACTCTCATTGGCTTTAACTTGACAATGCCCACTGGTTGTAACTCTGACTACACATGAAGTGTTTATTTTTCACCTCCAAGTGGCAACCATTGGGTACTGGTCTCATCCAACCGGATTTGACTAGCTAAACGATAAGTGCGAGTATTGATAACGCGACGAAAAACAGCAACACTATAAACAGCCTTTTGAGAATGGCATGGAATGAGTACCCTGCCTGCTGTCCCAGGCGAATCTAGAAAAGGTGCTTCGGTAATTTAGATCAACAGATTGTCTAGGAATTCCAAGGAAAATTCAGGCCCCATGAACGGAACGAAATGCCACTATAACAAGTACACAGTTTCCTTACCTCGATATCCATAATTAGGCATTGCGGTCTCAGATCAACGTACGTTTAACCAAATTGATCACATTGCGATAGACAGGAGACACGCATCAAGTATTTTGGGTGTCAAAACATTCCGATGAGCTGACATTGCCTCGTACAACTTCCTTGATGCAGCCAACGTAAAATTGCGGATATCCAACGCGCCACAACAATCCACAAATACAGTAAGAAATTTTAATGACGAAAGACTGCAATCGCAACATACCTCCGTGACCTTCGCGCAAAGCGTATACCTTAACCTCCCCAGTAATACCATACCACAAGCATCGAATGTCTAAGAACAATGGTAACTAAGCCAACAAGCCAGTAGATCAGTCGCAACTGATGTGCTAGGTTTCTCGTGCCCACCAGCAAGAAACCCCTGGCTTGATGAGGAATGCGGACAAATGCTCATAGCCAAGAACTAGGCCTACAAATCTAAGCGCGATATGGAAAGGTGCCTCTCCAGGAACGATATTCGCAAATTTTACCAAAGTGAAAACGTCAACGCCAAGGATACAAGGATCTAACAGAATCCTGTCGATATAAACAAGGAATTATCGTAGCTGGGACATAGTCGATGCTGATGATATAAAAGAACCACTTCTGCAGATTGTTAAACGGCGATGACGTACAAAACACCGCTGTCAGGCAGAACAAACCTATAATATTGGCAACGGCAGCAGAAACGGCCAACCACCCAACGGTGTGAATGGTGTGAGAATAGCAATATCTTAACTCATGCTTAAAAAGGCTGCCGGAAATGACAATCTTCCCGCTGAGCTTTATAAAGCCGGCGGAGATGACTTGGTAAGTAACATCCACCAACTCATAGGACAAATCTAGTCGGAAGAAATTATGCCTGAAAAATGCAACCTCAGCATCGTTTGCTCGATCCACAAAACTGAACTGCGCCAACTACAGAGGCATAAGGCTCCTCAACATCGCCTACAAGATCCTATCTGCCGCGATATGTGAACGCCTGAAACCCTGCTAAACGGTTTCAGGTGTTAACAACCTGATCGAACCTTATAAGTGTTGTTTTAGCCCACACTTTTTTTCACACTTCGGCAGATCCTGAAAAAACCCAAGAAGTCCAAATCGATACCCACAACCTATTCAACGATTTTGAAGCCGCATACGACAGCACTTACAGAGACGGACTATACAGAATCATGTCTAGTTTTGGTGTACCGACCAAAATCTTCCGTTTGTGTAGGATGTCGTTGGAGAATTCTCGCTACTCAGTTAGGGTCGGAAACGACCTCATTGACACATTCGATACCAAAAAAGGATTTAAGCTAGACGATGAGCTATCATGTGGCTTCTTTAGTTTGATTCTGGAGAGGCTTGTGCAAAACTCCGAAGCCAATACCGGAGGCACAATCTTCCAAAAAATGGTTGCAACTACAAGAATACGCCATAGATATTGACATCGGTGGGACAACTCAAAGTGATTTCGAAGCCACGTTTGCTAGTATAGAGAAGGAAGCGGCTTAAATGGGCTCAACAGTTAATGAGGGTAAGTCGAAGTATATACTGTCTACACGAAAGGGCACAGAACATCGACGAATTGAACAGAACCGCAACATTGACAGATATAATTTGTCTATCTCGGCTCCGCTATTAACTCTAACAACAACATCCCTTCAGAAATTAAACGAAAAGTAAATCTTGCCAACCGCTGTTTCTTCATGCTGAGAAGGCAATTTATTAGTAAAGGCCTCACTCGAGCTTCTAAGGATATCCTATATAAGACCTTGATCATCCCAGTCCTGGTCTACTGCGCTGAAGCTTGTACCGTATCAAAAGCGGATGAAGAAATCATTGCTCGATTCGAGAGGAAAAATATTCGAAAAATGTTCGGTCCCGTTTGCGTTGACGGGTTATGGAGACAACGATTCAACCAAGAACTGTACGTGTTGGGGTTAAAGTCATTCACTTTTAGATGATGTTCCATCGCGATAACACCTCTGCAACGTTTTCATTGATTTCCTTTTCAGCGAACCTCCACAATTTTTAAAAGTGAAAGCTTATAATGCGTAATTATTTTAAGCTTCATTGCTCTGAACATATTCAAATAGTCAAACGTATAAAATCGGATTAATGGATGTTTAAGCGTCTTTCATTGGCCACGGTTATTTTATGTTTAACCAGCTGAAAATGTTTTCATCCTGCACCTACGTATCACTGCATTTCATATATATAATCTTACATAATACATACAGACCCCCACTTACCATAAATATTTAAACGAGCAGAATGGGAGGACTCGCCGGCCTTTGATATTGCTTTGCATTCATACTCTCCACCGTCCTCGGATTTAACCGCAGAAATATTTACATGGCTGATGACATCTCCAAACAAAGTCACGTATTGTCCAATCATGAGACGGTCATTCTGCAAAAAAAAAAAAACATATGAAAAGGCTACAATCCGCTATATGTATCGTTAAGTACTCTATTCCATTCCATCCTTAAATTAATCATCTTTGAAAATTGGACTTGGCCTGATTGTCTGAAAAGGGGTGTGGTAGGGGTGGATTTAAAATATATTTATTTCGTACTGAAACAATGAACGAAAAGTTTTAGCACCAACTTTTGTTATCCTTGCTCAAAATTATCGGACGGACTATTATACCCCTGTGAACTATGTCATGATGTATGACATATGCTACAGGAAAACACCACCAAAAAGTGTGCATGTATTAAAATGAATTATAAAGGAAATATTCCCACTAATATTGGATTTATTTTGTTAGAAAATTTTTTTTTCCTGACAAATTTTACACTTGCTCTGGTGGAAGCAAAATAGAGTTTGTGTACCGAATTTCATCATTCTTGATAGTTCAAAATTTAAGAATCAAAAACTGATGAAGTAGCGGCTGACTACGTTGAGATTATTTCTATATGTTATAAACTATGTATTAAAACTAGTATTCCCCTATGGGAAAGTGGATAAAAAGTTATCATATGTGTGCAGTCTGACAGTATAGTTTGCCTGCAAACACTGCCCGGTACTAACGAGTTTTATTTTCACGTATGTATGCAAAATAAACGAAATCATTTCATTCATCATATCTACAAATTAATAAATATCTCAGATATTCTACCTTTGTTTTTACAAAAAAATCCAATATGGCGAAAGAGCGTTGACATAAACAAATTTTAAAAAAGTGAAGAGGCTACATACAATACGTTGTTCGAATTTATTTATTTATTCATCATTCAAAGAAAAAGTTCTCTTATAGATTAATAGATAATTTATAATTTATTAAGGCAATATTTATGTATTGTATACAGACAATCTAAAATATATTATTAATACATTTGCCGTTAAAAAAATAGTCTTTACAAATTAAAAATTATTTAATAAAATCTTTTATTTCATAATCTATGTGTTAAAATAAAAATAATGCTGAGTAAAAATAAATAAACAGTAAAAGAAAATGCGTTCAAAATTTTATGATCTGGCGAAAGCCTCCCCCAATACTGCCCATAGCTCCCTGTCTTTTCTGTCGTTGTACCAATTTCTTCTATGATTGAGTCCATATTCTAAATTTTGGTTATCTAATATTATATTGGTCTTTCTATGGTTGGTCATTGTTTTCGTTTTTGATTGGTTTATGTGAAGTCCAAATTTCTTGCATTCGTCTGTCGATTCTATGAGCATATCTTGTATTTGTCCGGAACTAGGTGAGATAAGAACTATGTCGTCAGCGAATCTTAAGTTGTTCAAATTTTTCACCCAAATATTTATTCCGTATCGATTGTCCCAGTTCTGAGCATTGAATATTTTTTCCAATACAGCAGAGAATGATAGTGGTGACATTGGATCTGCTTGTCTTACTCCTCTTTCTATTTTTATTTCTCGTTCTATTCTTTCAGTTTTTATTTTTGCCGTGCTGTCTGTATATACATTTTTCAATGTTCTCATAAGGATTGGATTGATTCGCTTATTCGTCAGCGCTGTCCATATTTTGTCATGTTCTACTTAGTCAAATGCTTTACTGAAATCTATATACAAAAGATACAATGGTTTTTTGAATTCATTAAATTTTTCGATCAGTTGATTCATTGTAGGTGCACTGTTGTTGAGAAACCTACTCGAAATCCAGCTTGTTCCCTTAACTGACTTCTGTTCAAAGCGTCCTTAATATGTTTGTACATTATTTTGGAAAATAGCTTGTAGATCATATAAACGTTGCTTATCGGTCTGTAGTTGTTCATGTCATATTTGTTTCCTTTTTTGTGTAATATGTGTAATTATGGACTGTTTCCGTTTTTTTTTTTGGAATTAGTTGTACAGTGAGAACACTATTAAATATCGTGGTTAGGACTAAGGAAAGAGATTGTTCTTCATATTTGAGCATCTCTGCTGCAATGCCATCATTTCCTGTACATTTTTTTAATAGTTCTCAATGTCTTTTTTCGTAAAAAATGTAGCAGTGTTTGAGTTGAAGATTTGTTCAGTAGCTGTTGCCATCGATATATCGAAATTTACTTCTCTAGTCGATTTGAAGAGTTCTTCATTATATCTCTCCTAATAATAGCTTCCTTATCTTTGTTTATACCCTATCCCATAGGGTTATATTCGTTTTGATACATAGTTTGTAACATAGTGAAATAATTTAGCTAGGTAAAACTCAAAGTAAAGCGTTTTTCAATAGCAGCGCTACAAAAAATTTAAATAAAACAAAACCTGTTTTGGATATCAATGAAACTCTTTATTCCTGTGAAATGACGTTCGATGCCATTATGTATGGAAATCGATTTCTTTTGCATGGCCACCACGGGCACGCTTGCAGAAGTCCAGCCGCTGAACCCAATTTTCGACGGTTTTCAAGCATAAATCGGCCGATACTGCTGCAATTTCAAATTCGATATTCGTACGAAGTTCATCAATCGTCGCTGGCTTGTTGCCATAGATCATAGACTTGACGTACCCCCACAGGATATAGTCTAACGGTGTCAAATCGCACGACCGTGGCGGCCAAGCGACTGGACCATTTCGTGAGATAACACGTTCTCCAAACTTGGATTCCAATAAATTGATAGTGGCATTCGCTGTGTGGCTTTTGGTGCCGTCCTGTTGGAACCACATGCCCTCCAAGTCCATATCATCCAATTGGGTAAAACATTTTTCAGTTATCATTGAACGGTAGCGATTCCCATTCACAGTAACGTGCCGGTCTTGATCATCACATAAGAAGTACGGCCCAATGACGCCGCCGGCCCATAAAACACACCAAACGGTAATTTTTTCGGGATGCACTGATGACTCATGGAGTACGTGTTAATTGCTGCCTGACCAATACTGCATATTTTGTTTATTGACGAAGCCATTCAGCCAGAAATGAGCCTCATCGCTGAAGATGATTTTTCGATGAAAATCCGAATTATTTTCAAGTTGTTGCTCAGCCCAATTCACGAACATACGACGCTTCTGGTAGTCAAGCGGCTTCAGTTCATGCGTCAATTTATTCTTGTAAGGATGTAGGCCAAGATCTTTTCGCAAAATTCGCCACAACGACGTCACAGAGATGCCCAACGCTTGAGAATGACGTGTGAGAGACACATTTGGGCTTTCTTCAACAAAAGCCTCAGCGGCAGCAATATTCTCAACACTACGGGCACTTCTTTGTCCACTTCTTTGTGGATTCAAATTTTTCCACTAGACGCTCAATTGTTGATCTGCTAGGACGATTATGACGACCATAAATTGGACGTAGCGCTCTTAACGTTGAGGACACTGACTCCGAATTCGGGTTGTACATTCTAATGATTTCGACTCGTTGTTGTATCGTATATCTTTCCATCATGAAATGGCAAACCTTACTGAAGAGAAATTTCAAAAGAGCGGCAAGAAATATGGCGTCGTTTGCTGTCCCTGTCGCTCAACTTTGGTAGCGTCCTGTGGATAAGCCCGATATATGGATCGACTCAGAATCGCTAGCTGAGTCGATTAAGCCATATACGTCTGTCTATCCGTCCGTCCGTCCGTCCGTCTGTAGCTAACCGGTTTTTGGGCTTTAAATTTTGAGCTAGGATAATGAAATTTGGTACATGTGATCCTTGTACGTGCTGTTCGAACGGGTGTATACATTATTAAAATCCGCCCACTGCCACGCCCTCTTTTTAGTAAAACCTAATTTTAGACCAAACCGTTAAAATTTTTGAATAAGTGTCTGAACAAGATATCTAGACAATTGTTATGTCTATATTTTGTCTTTACAAAGTTTTTTTTCCAAGATCAAGATTTTTGGGGCGTTCTAAGTAAGAATCGTTTTTCGGTATAATTTTAGAAAGTTTGAAAGAAAATGTGTGCAAATTAATTGGTTTTGGTAATGTTAACAATTTTTTCATATATCATTTTTACCTACGCCTACTTTTTGGAGGCGTTTTCATACAAAAACCTATGCCATGCCATATGCAGGAGAAAAACGTTGTTTTTGGTCGAACCATACAAGTTTTTAATAAACTGTCTGAACAATATGTTGCTACAATTTCAATTTTAATTTTTCTTTGCCATAAAAGCCACATTTAAGGAATACTAATTTAAAGGATGGGATGGGTAGGGTATAAAACGATCCGCACAGTGGATTGTAGTCTTCTCATATTTTTTTTTTTATTGAAGTCATCCACTGTTTTCCATCGTCAAGAAACACTTTTGTCTTTTTAATCGATTTTGTGTTACTGAGTGTTTCTTTTATTGTTGTTTCATCATATGTTTGGATATCATTTTCGATATCTTCTTAAATAGTTTTTCGATGGTATTTTAGTTAATTTTTTTCTTGGGCTGTAAGGTTTTTTTTGTTTCGTAGGTTCTCCCTTCTTTCTATGAGCGCTTTGGTGTCATCTGTTAATTTGTCGGGTCTTGAAGTAGTAATTGTCACGAGTTAAATGTTCGCTGAGTCTTTTATTATATTTTCCAGCTTGTCGTATGCATTTAGTAGAATTTGGTTTATATTAGTCGCAGTTATATTTTGCCTTACTTCCTTTTTTAGTAAATCATTGTATTTTTCAATATTTTCAGCAGGTATAATTCTAGGGATACTAAGTGATTGTTTATTTCTTCTTAATGTCTGGTGATCTAATTTTATTTTTGCTCTTACTAGCAAATGATCACAGTCAAATTTTAAATTATTCAATACAGATACGTCGGTTCAAATGTTTAGTTTATTTGTCAGGACCAAGTCTATTTCATTCTTCGTTTTGCCACCCGGAGAAATCCAAGTCTCTTCTTTTATTTCTTTGTCCATATCCAAATGGTCCCATTACTTCTTCATCCTTTTCGATTTGTTGAAATCTCCTATAATAAACATGATATCAGTTTTTGTTGTAGAAGCTCGAAATTTCTTAGTATGTGGCTTTGTTGGTCGGAGCATAGACTTGAATTATTGTCATTTTGGTTTTCTGAATTTTTAAGGACAAGCTGCATATCCTTTCATTAAGAAATCTGATATTTATTATCTTGTCTTAAAGAGTTTTCTTGATAAGAAATCCAACTCCATGTCGAACTTTGGGTTCACGAATATAACAAAATATTCGTCCTTATTTTCGTTTTTGTTTTGTAACAAAATTCTTATTTCTGATATACCGACGATGTCCCAATTTAGTTTTGATAAAGCTAATCTTAATTCGGTGTGTTTTGCTTCTGTAGCTAGTGTCCTTACGTTGTATATGCACATGTCTAAATTATTTTTTTAATTTTTCTCGTTTTTTTGGGTAGTTGGACGGTGTTGGTCATCTAATATATTTATTTGATTAAAAACATCAAGGTGATCTAATTACTTTTAAGACATTAATTTTAAAGGTATCCTTTTCAAATTCTAAAAAAGTCTAACTTAGTACAAACTGAATTTGCTTCTTTGATGCAACGAGAAACCGGTTCATTACAACCCCGTAACTAGATCTTTGAAATTGCTCGTAAAAAACGACATAATCCCTAGAATTATGACAGGGAACACGAGTAGGCGAGTAGATATTTCGAGAAGTTCTCTGCATACCGACGGGCTCAGTTGCGCGATGGTTAGTGCGATGACCTGTCGCGCAGAAGGTTTGGGTTCGATTCCCAGACGTAGCAACACCTAAATAATTTTTCACTGGCCATCCTCTCGTGATGATCTGACAAATCATTCGTGTAGTATCAATTGTCAAGAATAGGTTATTTCAACTTGGCAGTTCTGATTCGGCATACAACAAAAGGACACGCCATTGCGCAAGAAGTACCCACGGGTCCTGGGAAATAACGAGACTGATGCGTCAAAAATTTGTTTTTTGTTTTGCATACCGAATAAGAGACATCTAGTTTCATAAGTTGGAATATATTTATCCCAGTGGAAATCATAGTTGAATAATAAATAATTGAAATATTTTTTTTTTGATTTTTTTCCAATTCTGACTCACGAATTATTATAGTAAGTTTTCAAACTGTGCTGCAGTACTGAACGAACAAGAGAGATAAAAAGAGTTTTCATCGTTTACGGACCTTTAACACGATAGTTGGGTGTTGTGGAACTTGTCAATGCCCATTTGTTTTAACTCTGACTACACATCATTTGCTTATTTTTAACCTCCAAGTGGTAACCATTGGGTGCTGGTCTCATCCAACGGGATTTGACTTGCTGAACGACAAGCGCGAGTATTGATAACAGGACGAAAAACAGCAACACTATAAACAGCCTGGTCAGAATGGCATGGAATTATTACCCGGCCTGCATTGCTAAACGAACCTCGACATATTCGGACAACTGGTTGTCTAGAAATTTCAATTGTAAGTAAGGCCCGTTGAACAGAGGTGGTGGCGTATGAACCGAAAAGCTAACGGAACTGGTCCTCCAGGTTAGAGGTTGTACTTTGGGTTAACTATCCAACAAAAACTTGATTTTACGAAGCCACCAATAGCTTCGGAAGGTACCTCGGAAGGTTGGCGACCCTGCTAATCGAAAAAAGAACAACGACGTTCGTATCAGCACCAGAAATGTGAGAACATTAAACAAAAGCAGATATTAGTGCCATCCAGAAAATACGATGGGATTTGCTGGGCAAAAAGAGGATGAAAAACTGTGACATCTACTACGGACCGTGTTGTTCCAGGATTTAGCAACCGCATTGTAACAATCCTCATCAAAGCCAAATTCGCTTCATATGCTTTTATGAGCACCTTGACAAAGGCAGCAAGAGAAGACACCTTTATCAGTATTTTAGGAAATCACAGCCTACGCGGCAACACGTCTAGCAACGGACTTAGGTTAATTGACTTCGCTACGGAACGAAATGCCACTATAGCCAGTACACGTTTTCCTTACCTCGATATCCAAAAGGGGACATGGCGGTCAACGAAAAGTCAACCAAATTGAGCACATTGCGATAGACAAGAGACACACATCCAGTATTTTGGATGTCCGAACATTCCGCGGAGCTAACATCGACTCGGAAGGCTGTCTTGTTGCAGCCAAGGTAAGAATGCGGATATCAACCACGCCACAACAATCCAGAAACAGTGGGAACAAATTTAATGTCAAAAGACTGACAAGAGACCGCCAACACCTTGCGCAAGGCGTATTCCTTAACTTCTCGAATAACACCATACTACTAGCATCGACTGACGAAGAATAATGGCAACGATGCCTACAAGCAATTAGATCAGAAGCAACCGATGTGCTAATTTTGTCGAGCCTACCAGCAAGAAACCCCTGGATTGATGAGGCATGCCGACAGATTCTCGCAGCCAAGAACGAGGCCTGCAAGGCACAGCAGCAGGTGAAGAAAAGAGCGGCCAATGAGCTCTATACGCAAAGAAAAAGGTAACACCGGCTTTTCATATAGAAAAAAAAAGCAAGAACAGCACGCGGTCGAGGATATAGAGAAGTACCACTCCAGGAATGATGTTCGCAAGTTTTATTATACTGTAAAACGCCAAAGACAAGGCTACAAGGCTCGAACAGAATCGTGTACTGCAAAACGAAGAAATATCGTAGTTGAGATACAGTCGATGTCGAGTTTATGGAAAAAACACTTCTGCAGACTGTTAAACGGCGATGACGAACAACATTCCTTTGCCAAGCAGAACAGACCATTCAATATTAGCAACAACGGCGAAAGCTGCCAACCACCCGACCTGAACGAAAAGGCGATAGCAATATCTAAACACAAGCTTAATAAGTCTGCCGGAAATTACGTCCTTACTGCTGAGCTTTACAAAGCCGGGGGAGATAACTTGGTAAATAACATCCACCAACTCATCAGCCAAATTACTCTTGCCAACCGCTGTTTCTTCGGGCTGAAAAGAAGAAACTGTTAAGGAGATCCTATATAAGACCCTGATCATCCCAGTCCTGCTCTACGGTGTTGAAGCATGTACCGTATCAAAAGCGGATGAAGAAATCCTTGGTCGATTTGAGAGTAAAATTCTTAGAAAAATCTTCGGTCACGTTTGCGTTGACGTGCAATGGAGAAAAAGATTTAACCAAGAACTATACGAGCTGCAGTTTACAAAAGAGTGTATCGAACACTCGAGTGATTTTAAATTAGAAGTCGAAACAATGCAAGTTTGGTCTATACAAGTCAAAAGCAGACAATCCTTTCGAATGATATCTTCTATTTACTGCCCATCGCGATGCAATGTTTGAAAATCGACTTTGAAAACTTGCCTAATTGCCTTGGATAGCGATTTGCCATCGGAGGGGACTTAATCACAGAAATATAAGAAGGTAGAAAGTAAAATACCGAATTTTATTCTACACGAAAACCAATTTACTGGCCAACCGATGTTACAATAATACCGGATTTGATCGATTTTTTCATCGTAAAAGATATGCCGTCGAATCGAATAAAAGTTGAGGAATGCTTTGATCTTTGCTCTGATCATTCTCCGGTCATTCTAACAACGAGCGAGTCAATCATTAGAAATGAAAATCCACCCAAACTAACAAACGGAAAAACCAACTGGGAAGGCTTCAAAACGATATTGAAAATATTCGAACGGGGTTATCGCTTAGATCCCCA